>VWPU01021347.1:0-35107 GCA_013398955.1 Callaeas wilsoni
GGGCCCGGCCCGGCCCCGCTGTGCCGCGGCGCGGGCAGAGGAGCCGGCCGTGCCCGGGTCTGGGCCGCTCACCGGCGTGCTGGTCCCGCGGCCACAGGTAGTAGGTAGCGGGGATGACGATGAGCCCCACGAAGCTGGTGAGGAAGTAGAAGAACGTGTTGCCGCTGTCGTCGTACTGGAACTGCTGCCCCGCCATGGCCGCGCCGGCCGCCCGTCCCCGCCGCTGCCGCCGGCGGCCCCCCGGTGTCGCCGCCCCGGGATCCCGCGAGATCCCAGGCTCGCCCGGCCGTCCGCCCGCCCCTTCCCAGGCCGCGCAAGAAGACGTGTCACTATCCAGCCACCATAGCCCGTGTGGCGTCACGGGCGTGCCCGCCCAGAGTCCCCCGCCCGGCCGCCGATTGGCTCGGCCCGAGGCCCCGCCCCGCAGGGATACTGAATCCCGGGATCTGGGATCCGGGGAGTCACAGCGTAGGCCGCGCCGGGGAAGGAGGGTTGTCGCTCTCTGGTCTAGCTTCCCTGCTAGAGCAGGGTTGTCTCAGAGCTCGTGCCACAGATTCGTTATGGCTGGAAGAGATTTCTGGGTCTCGTCCAACCCGCTGCCAAGGAGCAGGTTAGAGCACCTAGAGCTGGTGACACAGGAACCTGCCCAAGCGGCTTTGGAATGTTTCCAGAGAGGCAGAATCCACGACCTGCCCGGGCAGCCTGTTCCAGTGCTCTGCGACCCTCCATGGAAAGTTCTTCCTCATGTTGACGTGGAACTTCTTGTGTTTTAGTTTGTAGCCATCCTCACTCTGTGACAGGGCACCACTGTAAAGAGTCTGGCACCATCCACTTGACAAATGTCTTTGAGAAATTTGTATGCATTGATGAGATCCAATGTCAGTCTTCTCCAGACTAAACAGGCCCAGCTCCCTCAGTCTCTCCTCATAAGAGAGATGCTCCAGACCCCTCACCATGTCTGCTGAACCATCTTCAGTAGCTCTTTGTCTCTCTGGTACTGAGAAGCCCAAAACTGGACACAGCACTCCAGATGTGGCCTCTCTAGGGATGAGTAGAGAGGCAGGATCACCTCCCCTGACCTGCTGACCACACTCTTCCCAAGGCACCCCAGGGTACCATTGGCCCTGCTGGTCACAAGGGTGCTGCCAGCTCATGGTCAACTTGTCATCTACCAAGAGTCTGAGGTCCTTCTCTGCAGAGCTCTTCCCTAGGACATCAGTTCCCAGCCTGTCCTGGCACTTGAGGTTATTCCTCCCCAGGTGTAGTATCCTACACTTGTCCTTGTTGAACCTCATCAGGTTTCTCCCAACCTAATTCTCCAGCCTATAAAGGTCTTTCTGAATCCATTCCGCAGGACAGGATTGCATCCATATGGTTCTTGAATATCTCCAGTGAGGGAGACTCCACAGTCTCTCTGGACAACCTGTTCCAGTGCTCGGTCACCCAGACGTGAAGACATTCTGACTCATGTTTGTGTGGAATTTCCTGTGCATGAGTTTCTGCCCATTGCCTCTTGTTCTGTTCTCACCAAGAAGAGCCTGGGAACAGGAAAGTATTTCAAACATAATAGAGTTCTCAGAATTTGGAGGGTGGCCCCTCAGCAAACATGCGAGAGCAAACATTTAAAACGTGTCTAATTCTGAATTTAGTTGCAGGAATGATCATGCTCTACAAGGGGTTGTGACCCTAAAGGTGTGAAATCAAAAGGCAGGCACTGTGATGATGATATTCGCACCATTAATAGCAAGTTACCTCTTTGAGGTAGACAAGATTGTTGACATGCCTATTCGTGGGAATATGCCCATCTCTACAGATTCACAGTCCAGGGTACAGCCACTCATAATTGTGATCCTATAAAAATCTCACAGCTTCCGTGCTTATAAGTTCAGGCTATGGGAAAGTGTGACACAGAAATGGTGATGACATCACATGCAAGAGAAGCATTAGACATACCTCAGAAAGAAGTTCTGTCCCAACATTAACAAAGACTGATGTGGGAAGTGGAGAGAAAGGTAACACAATGCCACAACCAATGAGTAGCACCAAATGTCCTGGTGCCATGATATGGTAATCTGTGAATGGACGAAATCTCTAGTTTTACTTGGAAATGATTTTGTGTTAATTTTTTTTAATAAATTTTTTTTTTCCATTTATACTCTATAATTGCTTCTAGTTAGATCCTTGTAGGGTTCATAGGCAAAGTTTAGGATATTTCCTTCTGTATTTTGCTATATACCCTGAGTATTGTACACTCCCTGCAGTGATGGCAACTCTTGCAGTAGATGTTTTGGGAGATCCCTGAGTGCATTAAAACTTATCTGCCTCTGAGTTTCTAGTCCTTAATGTTTTACAGTGAGGCAGTGAAAAGCTACTGTGCACAGTAAAGAAGACATGACAGGTAAAAACCTATACATGTAATCAGACCAGTTTTGTAAGCAGAGGAAATGCTCTTCCTCCAGCTGTGTTCATTTGCTGAGTTTGCTACTTCAGGCAGATAAAGGAACAGAGCTTTCGCAGACAATTATGTTCCTGCAGGTTTTGTGAAAGCAGCCTGTTAGATGAGGAAGGCTTGTGAGGGCACAGCTTGAAGGACGAGCAGCGGGTGAGCCAAGATCTTACTGGGCACTGTAAAATCCACACAGGAAAGAGCATGAATAAGTGCCCTGTAGAAAATCTCTGGTCGATGCATTCAGCAGATCACAGGAGCCAGATCAGGAGTAAAGCAGGCACTGCTCATGCTGCAGATCATCAGATAGTTTCTTAATGTCGTTGTTTCAGAACCTACTTACAGATTTTCTGTCTGTTGTTGGCAACATCACTCCTTTGCCCAGTTGGTGTGTGGGGGGATTGGTTGCCCATGGCATTAACTGACCTAGTGAGGGAATTCTAAGGGTCTGCTTTCAGCCTTATCCTATCTCTGCTTTCTCTCTGCCAGCCTGTTACAACTATTAGCCAGGAGCCACTGGAGAAGAGGGCCGGAGAAAAATAATTCCAGCCATCAGCTCTGGTATGTAGGTTTCTTGAGCCAGAAGGGAGGATGTCCCATAACTGAACAGCGGAGAGCAGAGACCATTCTAACCTAAACCCCTATGGTTTATTTGACTGCTATTCCTTACAAACTGAATTTCCCTGTAAGAAGTGATGTGATCTCTTGCTTCCCAGGAAAAAGGAAGAAGCAACGTTGCTTTTTCCACTCATGGCCCATCTGGAAAGTCACCCAGGTAAAAACAACCCCAGCTCCTTGGCTTTGAGAAGCAATGTGGTCCACTGCAGTTGAAGATAACATTATTGGATACCTTGATTACATAACTATTTATAACCTAGAGGAATCTGATCTTCCCAAAATGCACTCAAAATACTTGAAGGACCTGTTATGTCAACTCAGAAAAGTTCCCTTTTTTGCAACACAGCTCTGTCATGCTACTAGCAGTCGTCATGAGCCCTTCCACATGAGCAGGGTCTGCACAGGTGGGTTCTGCAGCCATGGAGACTGCCCCCAGCACCTCACGGCACACTTCTGCCATCCACCTGGCTTCCCTTCAGCACCCTACACAAGGTTCAAATTACTCAGTGTCACACATGTGTGCATTTGCACAGGGGTTTCACGGTCACCGGCACCTCCCTTGCACATCCCCTGCTGGTGTTTCTGATCTCATGGGAGATGGTCAGCTGCTGACTGCCTCTACCACACCTTCAGGCTTTTATCAGGCTTAGTTACAAAAATGCAGCTGACTGAGTTCAATCCTATCTTAATCCCTAACCATACAAGCCAGGGACCCAAAGTACTGGCAGAAGAAAGTGCACTTTGACAAGGTCCCAAAATCTCTGTGGAAGAAAAGCAGCGACAAACCTGTTATGGTGCCAAAGATGACAATCAGACTGGTTTAGCGAGTAGGAATGGTGAAACTTGGAACAATTCAGCTGTAACAGATACGTATTTTCCAAACAGAACAGAAAATTTTATTACTGTAAAATGGAAATTAAAACCTAGCAGATGTGCTGTACGCTGTGGGAATTTGTGTCCCACATGTCATGACCTTCCTAATCTTCTGTGAGGTGATGGACTGCCCTCCCACAGCTGACATTCTGGAGAGCAGGGATCTCAGGAGGTAATGACAGGCCGGCAGATGGTGCTGTGGAAATGATGCATAGCAGGCACCATGACAGGGTTCGGCTCTAGGCTTAGGCAGAATCAGTACATTGAAAACAGACTCTTTTATTAAGCCCTTTTTATTAATAGTGCTCCAGCTCAAGCTAGGCACCTCCGAAGACAGACCCCAAACAAAGGATTCTCTTGGCAATTATTCCTTTACAATCTAAGATCACCTCTCATGTGACAGCTTTAACCAACGGTCTGGGGTCTTCTTGCTTTTTCTTGATTTTCTTGCTGGTTTTTTGCTAAGCAGTTCTAAGTGCTCATCTCCTTAGACAATATGCAGTGGTTCTGTATCGTGTTTCACATCCTCTTAGGTTGTTTTCTTCTGGTTCTGTAGTTAGCTACTTGGCATGCTGTAATATGGATGTCACAGCTCATATACCACAATCTACAGGCTTTGTGTACTCTAGCTATTAATGTTTAAGCTGCTAGTGCTAAGTTGAAACCATCATTTTCTACAACAGCCCTCTCTTTGTTTTTATTAACATTTCTGTTATATGGGAGCAGAATACCGTAAGGTGTTGAGTACAGCAAATGTTACCACATTTAATACAAACAATATTTCGAAGATTATTATAAAAATTAATAACCTATAAAGAATTCATTTTGCCCAAGCTCCTAATCTGGTACCCAGCAGGTGAGTCAATATTTCTTGGTGAGCTATTGATGAAGAAGTAACCATACTTGGAATCTTGCTGAAATATTGTCCTATTTTTGCATTAGTTTTACTTTTTCCCACAACTTTGGACATTGGCTGAAGTCCTTCCACTCTGGTCAATGTACATGCAACAACTGGTATTAATAATTGTGCATGCCTCCCCTTGTGAAGCTAACAAAATTAATCTGCTATCACTAGCCAGTGTTTATACTCACACACTGCAGGCATATCCATATAATCTATTCACAGTCTTTGGAATGGGAAAAATGCTCATGGTCAATTTCACAAATCAATTTTATATGTAAGAATTTATGACAGGTGAGACAGATATTAATAATTCTTTTTGCAGCTGCAGAGACACCCTGATCTGCCCGTACTTGCTGAACTTGATTAGCCACTGCTTCCATTCTTCCATGAGCTTCATCATGGAACCATTCAGTTATCAGTTATTTCTTCAGTAAGACAGGTTTCCTCCTATCGTTCATATTCCATCTTCAGTCTTGCACTGCTTCCAACTTTGTCCACTGTTCCTTTTCTTCACTTGTCACACCTGATTGGTCATAATTCTTTTGGATGGTCAACATCAGGCCATGAGCTCTTATCTGAAGAAATTGCCATAATGTTCACCGCAGGTTGACGAGCTGCGGCCGCTGCTGCTGCATCAGTTAAGGCATTCCCTTGGCTGATTACAGTAGTGTCCCCTGTACAGAAGGGACAGCAAATCACAGCACTTTCTTTGGAAAGTTGAATTGTGTCCAACAAATCCCAAATTTCTGTTCCATTAGCCACACCTTTTCCTGAGGAGGTGGGACACCCTCATTCTTTCCATAATATGCCTGTTGTGTGGCATACACCAAAAGCCAAAGGCATATGCCAAAAGCACACTTTGAATCTGTATAAATACTTACTCACTTTCGCAGGCATTGCTGCTCAGGCTAAGGCAATTAACTCTGCCCCTTAAGCACTAACTGTGGCTGGAAGGGCTCTGGCATCTACAACCTGCCACTGTTCCACAATTGTGTAGCCAGGCTTTTGCTGCCTGTGTAAACAATAGGATGATCCATCTGTGAATAAAATAAGACCTGGATTTTGTCTGTCTGGGATCTGCTTGTGCCTTACTAATAGTCTGGATTACCGTGTCACATCGGTAGAGTTCTTCCCCTTCTCCTGGTATTGGTAATAGTGTTGCTGAGTAGAGTCACACATCTACATTGAAAATAGTTAGTTTGTATTTATGTGCACATTGGGGAGACATAGCTTGTGTCTTATAGCGCTTGTGAAGTAATTCGACTTCATGTGGCTCATAGATTGTAATTGGGTGCCCTAATACTAAAGATTGAGTTTTTTCCTCTATTGTAGCTGCCACTGACATGAATCTAATGTATGTTGGAGCTCCAGCTGCCGGTTGGACAGAATAATATGCCACAGGTCTTTGATGAGGTCCTAATTTCTGCATTAACACTCCACTAGCCACTCTCTTTTTTGTATGCATATACAGATCAAAAGGCTTTGTGTAGTCTGGAAGTCGTAAAGCTGGAGCCAAAACCAAGGACACTTTTATAGCTCTGAAGGCTTTTTCCCATTCTGGTCCCTATGTAATGGGTTCTATTTCTTCATTTTTTGTTGCTTCTGTCAGAGATTACATTAGTTCTCCAATCGTGGTATCCATGGTTGGCAAAACCCAGCTGCACCTAAGAACCCTCATAGCTGGTTGTGGTTTTTTTAACTGGCCAAGGAATTTCAATTATAAATTTTACTCTTTCTGTATCTATTACTTGCTGTCCTTCCTTTAAAAGAAATCCCAGATATTTTACTGCTATTTGACACAGCTGGAGCTTGGATGGAGATGTGCCCTTGGTTGCTAAGGCAGTACATAAATGTTTAATATCTTTTAAACAGTCATTACAATTTCTACTAGCTATTAGTAAATAAATCATCTACATATTGCACTAAAACTGACCCACCAGGTAACCCAATATCCTTTAAATCTTCTTTTATTATTTGAGAAAATATGGTGAAAGACCCATTAAACCCCATTGAAAGACAAGGTCATATCAACTGAAAATTCTTCCAAGTGAATGCAAACAAGGGCTGGCTTTCTTCATCTGTGTGAATACTGAAGAACACTGCAGTGAAATCAGTCACAGGAAAACATGTAGCCCAGTGCATGATTTGCAAGGGTGCAGGAGAGGAATCTGGCCCTGAAGGACGTGAGACATGCTGGTTAATTGCTCTCAAATCTGGAATAAATTGAAACTCAGGATCCCCATCTTTATCCAATCTGTTTTTTTCCCAGCTGCTAACATTCAGACACTTCCAAGATTCCTTGCACAAGATGCTGATCTACTTGTTTTTGATTACTTTTCCTTGCTTCCCGGGGATGGGCTGCTGCTCACAGCAGAGGGCGCGCCTCGCTTTGTTATCAAGCGTATTTCGGCAGTCTCACATACATTCCCGTTTGGCTCTGCATTTCCCTGGGCACCACTTCCAGGGGTTTAGGTATCTCCAGGTCGAGGTCCTGAGCTTCAGATGTTACACAGACTCCCGTGATTGTCAAATCGATACTCCGAATGACAGATATAATTGTACATACAGGGTTTGGAGGAGATATCTTCGTAATAAAAAAGACAGGGACACTTCTGCTAATACAAATCTTCTCCACATCCCTTTATTTCCTATTTCTTATAGTAATTTCCACATCCCATAAACTCCAATTGCCACAGTATTCTGAGTCCTTGCCTTCAGTCATTGCCGATTCCTTCATGATTCCTGTCTTACATCTCCCATGTCCAGTTCCCCATGATGGCCCCTTGGATGCACTGGGCATTTTCTTTGTCAGTGACCAAGTTTCCCACGGTAATGACACTTTTCCTCACATTTAATTACAAATCTTCTCCTTTTTTTTTTCCAAATCTGCTATCTGACCTACCTCTGCCCCTTCTTCAAGGGGGAAATCCCTTCCTTCACCCTCTTCGTTGTAAACTCCTTGCCAATACTGCCTCTAAAAGACTTGTTGCTTTTCCTGTTTGTTTTCCTTTGCAAGTTCAGCTCTATGTATTTCTTCCCGTCCATCAAACATAAACATATAACACATAAACATAACCATAAAACTTAGGGTCTTTTGTAATGTCCCCACTTGCCACCCAGCCATATGTTCTTTAAAATATTTCTGTGTATCTGGGGTGACTTGATCAACAAATACTCTTGCCACTAGCTCATTGTTAAAGTTCCATGTGGTCATTCCTCTGTGTTTCGATAAATCCCACCATGGTCATCCCCAGTATCACTAAGGTGTTCCTCTAGCCTCTGCCTACATTCCTGTACTTTGGTCCAGTTCACTCCAGATTCTCCACAAGTTCTAATAGCTTCCACTAAATTATACCTCAGTTCAGGGCATCCCCTCCTCTATGCTGTGTACATTCCCCATACCCGTATGCCAAATTTGTGTGCCTTACTCTGATCAAGACATGCACACCTCTCCTACCATGCTTCTGAGTTGGAACTTGAACCCACTTGACGCCAGAATATCCAGAATTTAGTGGTGGAATTTTAGCAGTCATCGGTCAATGCCTCTTGTCTCCAAAGTTCTCACGTGATGCCAGCAGCTGGACATTTGGAGACTAGAGCATCCAACATCTAGTGGTGGATGCCTAGAGTCTCACTGGGTCCCCAGATTGCTGTGGAAATTACACACAGCAGCCACCACAGCAGAGTTCAACTCCAGGCTTTCGCCAAATCAATAAACTGAAAAGATTCTTCTACATAGTCCTTTTTATTAATAGCACTACAGCTTGAGCTGGGTGCTTCCGAAGAGGGACCTCGAACAGACAGATCCCTGGGCAATTATTTCCTTACAATCTAAACTCCCCACTCCACATGCAACAGTTCCATAATATTGAGGTCTGGGATCTGCTGGTTCTGCATCAGTTTGATCTTGCTGTTTCAGTACTAAATGGTCATCTTATCCAGTAAACAGTTCTTCTATATCCTATTTCACATCCTCTTATGGATGTTTTGGCCAATTCTGTAGTTAGCTATTTGGCATGTTATAATATGGTTGTTATAATTCATGTGCCACAGTCGATGGGCTTTGTGCACTCTAGCTATTAGTGTTTAAGCTGCTAGTGCTAAATTTCTACTAACTTCTTCTACAACAATGGCAATCCAACACAATGCTGGCACATTCTCCAGCTCATGCTGCTGCCAAACAAGTCTGATAAGAAGGCGATGAATTTCCAATGATTTACCAGTTTTGTAGATATACTAGTTCCCAATAAAATGCAATGTGGCATTATATGTCTAGCATATCTGGGCCATCAGAGCAACAAAAGAAGAAGGTTCTTAGTGTGCTTAGATGAGAAAGAGAGAAGATAATAGGTTTGCATGGCATGTTTCGTTGAAACGAGTATTGCTAACAAAACAGCTCTTTGTGAGGGCTTCAGAAGAACCTGTCACCATGGAAAAGCTACAGACACCAGAAAGGCAGCAGGATCTGCCCTGCATATGGCTGGGATACACCTCAGCCTGCCCAGCCGTGTTGGGTGACCTCACAGATGCGTATTTTGGTTCTGCTCCTGGTCCACTCTGCAAGCAGTGTCACACAGGATTGTTTGTGTTTGGCCCAGCTGTTTCAGAAATGTTCTTACTGTATGTCTGTCCTGTGACACAAGATGGTCCATTTGTCCAATTACTTCCAGTCAAAAGTAGTGTGACCAACCTGACGAGCCATGAGCCAAAAATACACTTTCATGAAGGGAAACACACTATGGGAGGGAAGCTGCCCACAGCTAATTCCATAAAGGCAAGTGAGTGCATGCAACCACTTCCTTGCAAACAAAACTACCCTTCTCACTGGCACTTTTTATTGCTGCTATTTTATTTATTTCTGACAGAGAAGCCAGATTAAAACTGATGCCCCAGTGACCCACCTTTGGACTCCAGTGGACCTGCCTTCTTTAGATTTGCCCGTTGTTGTTGATGGGAATAAAACTAGTGTTGTCCAGAGCCATAGAGGAGTCCTAACATGACCATACAAGGAAGAAAGGTCCCATATTTTAACCTGTTCTTGGACTGCCCACAGGACTGTAGCTCCCTCTTGGCATTGCCCCCTTCTTGCATACCCCAATGTCCAATTTGCTTCCCAGCAGGGGTGAGAAAATACTAATATCATATTTTCCTTGGCACGCTTCCTAACGTTTTCATGCAATTTCCACAAATACTCCCATAGATCCACTCCTGGCTAGGCAAAAGGATTGTGCCAGACCAATAGGAATGAGATGGAGGAAGTGAAGAACTGAAGGGCAGTGGCATGTAAGCCTGTGAGATGGATGCCATGGTTTAACCCCATCTGGCTGCTGAATGACAAGGTGAATCCAGTTGGTTTGCAGAGGGGGAAGATATGCAGCTGGCTTTATGTATTGCCCAGTGAGACTCCTCATATAAACTGGGTGGCACTGCCCATGGTCTGGCTGAGCATCGGTCAGAAGGTGGTGAGCAATTGCTATATAATACTGTGCATCATCACTATTATGGTTGCTCTGCGCATATTAACCCCATTACAGTAAAAATTATCCAGGACAAGCACATCAGTGATGGAAAAAGGGCTGGTTTCAGCTGGCAACTCTGTCCCATGCAGCTGTTCACTCACTTTCCCCTGGTGAGATGGGGAGGAGAATCAGGAGAGTAGAAGGGAGAAAACCCATGGGATAAAGACAGGCTAACAGGTAAAGCAAAAGCCACACATGCAAGCAAAACAAAACAAGGAGTTCATCCACAGTTTCCCATGGGCAGGCAGGTGTTCAGCCATCTCTAAGAGAGCAGGGCTCCATCACACTTAACACTGACTGGGGAAGACAAACACCATCACTCCAACTATCCCCTCCTTTCTCCTTTTTCCCCAGCTTTATATGCTGAGCATGATGCCATATGGCATGGGAGATCCCTCTGGTCAGTTGAGGTCAATTGTCCAGGCTATGTCCTCTCCCAACTCCCTTTGCAGGTCCCTCTCTGGCAGGGTGGGGTGAGAGGCAGAAAATGCCTTGACTCTGTGCAAGTGCTGCTCAGCAGAAGCTAAAACATCCCTGAATTATCAACTCTGTTTCCAGCACAAGTCCGAATCATACCAGCTACTGTGAAGAAAATTAACTGTATTCCAGGAAAAACCATGACAATGGGAAAATGGAGCTTTCCTGGGCAGTGTGCTGAATACTGCAGAACTTCATGCAGTGGGTAGTTTCAGATAACAGTAAATTGCAGGGTATTCCTGCTGAGAGGTGGCAAATTCAGGAAAAAGGTCCTAGAGCAGATTGCTGGCAGCTCATATCTCAGTAGTGTAGAGGTTAGTGGCAGCTCAAAACCCCACAGTGCTCTTGAATAAAGTGCAGTGCCGGAAGAGCCAGAAAAGTGAGAAGATAAGTGCTTAAGCACCTTATATGTTCATCTGTAACATTTGGACTGTGATTTCCTGGAGTTTTACCCTTAGCAGAAATCCAGCAATCAATTTGGTTGGCATTTTGGCCTACTTTGTTCTTTCCTGTTGCTTGCTAAGGAGTAACTGTGAGGATGCAATACTGAAGCTGAGCAGTGCTTTAGAAGCTGAAGGTTTTCCACTGACCTAGGGCTAATGCCTTCTCTTCTCTTCTCTTCTCTTCTCTTCTCTTCTCTTCTCTTCTCTTCTCTTCTCTTCTCCTCTCTTCTCTTCTCTTCTCTTCCTTCCTCTCTCTCTCTCCCTCTCTTGTTCTCCTTTTCTCTGCCTTTCACCCAGCTGCACACAGGGAGCCACGAGCAGCCTGCACCTGGAGGAGGTGCAGTCTTTGCCACAGGGCTTCACAGGGCACTAATGCCAGGAATATTAGCAACAAAAGCTGGAGCACAGCTGCTGCTTCTCTGGAAGTTGGTAAGTGTTACAGCTAAATCCAGCAACTGGGACTCAGGGGTATTATGAGGATAGGCACAACAAAGATGCAGTAAGTGGATTATCTGAAAAGTCCTCACCCCCTTTTTCCTCTCTGAGTTTCCCATTTTTGTTTAAATTAACTATTTTATGTCATGTTGTTAAACATGACCTAAAAATGATGCAACAGCACTGGCTTTAGAAACATAAAATCATTTGTAAATTATGCTCACTTCTTGTCACTCAAAGCTTTCCAAACTATATCTGTTTTGATAGTTGACCTTGCAAACTGAGGAAGACAGAAGTAAGTCACAAAGATTCCTGTGGGTTAAACTGTTTTCCAAGCTGATTATGAAGCTTAGAGCTCAAATGGTCTTTGCACAGAAACTCACAAAATACCTTTTCTTTTTCAAGGGTTATCACCACCTAATTCATTTTACCTCTGATTTCGCATTAGAGGTATTGCTTACTCCTCTGCTGCTCAGAAATTGCTCGGGAAGTGTGATATTATGGTACTCCCCACAAGTCTGCTCCAATATACAGTAGCCATCTGTTCACCATGGCTGGGCTTTTTTAATGGTTGTTGTTTGAATGTTTAAGAGAGGCTTTCCTTCACATTTTATTTATTATGATCTCAGTCATGCTTCCTATGATCAGGAAAAATTCACATTGTCACTATTGTCTGGCTGCTACCTGTGCAAGATTTGTCCAAGAAATAGTTGTAAAACCATGAATGCAATAAATCAAAAATTAGAACCGGAGAATATCCTGAGTTGGAGGGAACTCACAAGGATCATAGACTCCAGCTTGTGGCCCTGCACTGGATAGCCCCAAGAATCCCACCATGTGCCTACGAGTGTTGTCCAAAGACTTCTTGAACTCTGTCAGGCTGGTGCTGTCACCACTTCCCTGAGGAGCCTGTTCCAGTGCCCAACCATCCTCTGGGTCAAAAACCTGTTTCTGGTATCCTACCTAAACCTCCCCTGGCACAACTTCAGGCACTTCCCTCGGGTCCTGTCACTGGTCACCAACATTATGCACAGAGGCTTGTGCTGACTTCCAGAGAGTTTTTATCAGCTTTCACTTATGATTTTTAATTAACTACAGTTCTCTGATTTACTTTGTCCATTGCTTCGTTTTAAGGGGCAATATTGTCTGGGTTTAGATTAATATTTCAGAAGGCAAAGGATGAAAATTATTTTTCATTAAGATGAAATCCTAATAGACATCATGGCAAAAATAAAAGGGACTTTGAAAATTGTACCTACTGGCTGAACTGATCTACTCTTACCACTAGTGGCTGGAGAAGACACCTATAGCCTTGATACAGAGCTAGAGGAGTGATGGGAAAGGGCAACCGAAATGATCAAGGAGATTATCTGAAAATCATCTTACGGGGAGCAAGGAGGCAGGCTGGGATACTGCAGAGGAGGTGGCTGAGAAAGGACATGTTGGAGGTTTACAAAGCTTTGGCAACAACAGCCAAGTGGAAGAGTGACTCACAAATATTGCATCAGCAAACATCAGCATGGGGGAAACTGGAGGAGACTAGTAGGAGCTTGGTTTAAAACAGACATTCTTTAGGCTGATGGCAGTGAATTTCTATTGCTGGCAGCTACATAAAGCTGGGGGAGTCAAATGGTATCAGCAAGTTGACTAAGGAATTAGATGGACAATAGATCCATGGGTGGATAATAAAAGGGCTAGGCTAGGACATACCCCTGAGCATCCCTAGCACAGCAGCACTAGATAGATAGAGCAGAGAAAGGGGGCAGTGGAGTGTGGGAGGTGGCAAGGTTCGTGTGCTCTCTTCTATTAGCCTCTGCCCAGTGAAAGCACCAACATGTGCTCGTATTCATGTGTACCTGCTGACTTCACCCACGTCTCATTGAGAAGTTTCTTTGCTTCAAAAAATTACTTTTTTTTCTGTGAACAGGCTTCTTGGATGCAGTGTAATCAACAACTGCTTGAAGACACTTTGACTTTTCTTCTTCTTTATCAGAAATGTCCAGCCCAAATCCATCTTCCCCAGCCAAGGTAATTTCCACTTGGTTCCAAACATTCCAGATGAGATCTTTCATACAACAGGAATTGGCTGTGGGATCAGTCTGGCTACACAGTTCTGTGACACTCACTTCAGTGCTGCCTATGGTAAAAGATGGGAAATCTGCAATAAATGAAGAAGGGGGTGAAGCCTCTTTTGTAAGCTATGGGGTCAGGAAGTGCTCTGAAACTGTCTTGGCACATCACAGCAGCAGGCCAGCCTGTGGCTGTCTCAGTATGGGGCAGCTGCAGCTCTGAGAGTTCCTGGTGAGGAGCTGGGACAGCTCATGGCAGAACAGACCATCAGCAGCCTGCAGCTGCTCTGGGCATGCTGAGTGCCTGCCTGAAGCGCTTACCCGGGGCGTGAGGAGAAGGGTGGCCTTTGGTGCTGGACTCTGGTCCTCTGCTTGCTGAGCTAAAATAATGGTCATGGGCATTTCAGACACAGAGGGCAGGGAGTGCAGGGAAATGTTTGAATCACAGCGATTTAGCCCAGCCTGCCGGCGAAGGGGACGTGCACATCTTTGCTATGAATAAAGCCAGACCACCACTCCAGGTGGTCCTGACCACAGCGTGATTCACATCAGGCCAGTAAATACACAGTAGCTCCAGCCCAGCCAAACACAGCTCTCACAGCTGCAACAGGGAAGGTATGCCCACAGTGGACAGTCTTGCTGCTCAGTGGGGGGGACATTTTAAAGCTTTTTGGGTTTTCCACCGTGATGTCTGCCAATCTGTATGAAGTAAAGATCTGTAAAAATACTATTATGTGTTTTCATATTTTTTTTTCCTTCACTGATTTCCATTTTTTTTCGTTTTTTTTCCTCTGTAGCTATCAGTCTGACAAACCCAGAGCTGTTTTGTATTCTCCATCTTATATGTCAGGCACCAGGTAATAAAGATCTGTAAACCAGATGCAGAAGCTGTGCAAGCATAATGAAAGGAATAATGTGATTCTGTAGAGCTTTTATTCTCATTCCTCATGAAAGCACTGCGCTTCGTGACAAAAATCTGCCACCTCAACCTTTTCAAGCATGAGCTACTATAGAGAGTTATTACTTTGGTTAGGATGTACGATTGATTTGCCATCATACCATGATGACATTGATTCCATTACCAGTATTTATTTTCTAAGCTTTTCCATTTACAGGTCATTTACCTTTTTAAACTACCATAGCAAATGGAAGGGCTGTGTTTGGTGCCACATCCACAGTTGCGCTTGGGCTCCCCCTGTCCCCGGTGGGACACACACCCCCTGCCCGGACTGCACCAAGACTGAGTTATTCTTTCAGATGTGCGATGCTCTGCATTTTGCTACAGTTTTCTGATGCAGTAAGGAAAAAGGATAATGTATTAACAAATGTTTTGGTAGGCTCCTAAAACCTACTTTAAATTGATTGAGCAGATTTTTAAAGATAAATACAAGGACCTTTAGTGCTCTTCTCCAATTCTGACAAAGGATTAACAGAGACCAACACTAGGCTGAGACTTTGTGTGTTGTTATGTTGATTTTTTTTTTTCACAGCTGAGCTTTATATCTTGAAACACCAGTGTTTCTAATGCAAATGCTACAGCCCTTCACTGTAGCAACTTAGAGGAGCAATGCTATGATTTTAATAAAGCTGTCAGATTAAGTGACTGCATGGTTACACCGTGATATTAATACATGTTCTTAACTGTCAATTAGTTAACTGGCTAATAAAAAGAGCCAAGCTTATAGGATTTCACTAATGAATATAATGCTTTGTTTCTGGGCAAAACATATGCTTTGGATATATAATTAGAAAAAAGCCCCCCTCTCTCTCCCCCATCGAGAGAGCATGTGCAGCTGAATAAAGGAGCTCATTATACCTGCGAGGGGTCAAAGTCTGTGGATCTGTAGCTTATGGTATTATGACAGATTACAAAATCACTCTATTATGTTAGTCAATCTGTTTCCAAGCACAAACTAGCAGGGAGCAGGGCACTAGAACCTCCCGAGCAGGGCACCCTTTGGCTGTTCCCGGCAGTCTTATGATGGGTCAGCTGGCAGTGACACCACCTCTGACGGCTCACATGTCAGACCTTCCCTGCCTGACTTCTGCCTTTGTTACCACAGAGCCTCTTCACAGACAGTCAATCCCTGCTTCAGGTAGCAAAGAGCTCCCAGTAAGAGCTGAAACAAATTTGAAATCCATGTGTAGCCATCACTTGTGCTAATGAAAGAGAAAAGCAGAGCACTTACGCTCCAGCTGACCTCTCTCAGGCTCTCACCTTAAAAAAAAGGTAAATAAAAAGTTTTAAAGTAGAGAGGGGAGCAGCTAAACAGCAACAGCTGGGAGTGAAAGCATTGGGTTCAGCTTTGGTGCATGCATTAATTTAAAAGGAAAAAAGTGATTCATATGTAGGGTAAAGTGATTTCAGACATGATAGATCCTAAGAAATATTTGACTTTCCTAATCTTTCAAGGAAATTATTCTGCTGGAAAGTCTTATTCAGTCAACTCAGCATAAAACTCCTTGGTACCAAGGGGAAAGAAAATCCTCTTGTATTTGAGAAACGCAGCAGTAGTCAGCCCTGTAGGCACATATGTTTCTGTCAGACCACAACTTTCTGAGATTCTACTGAAGAGAGGTGGTTCCACCACTGCCTTGGGCTGGTTATTTTGCCCTCTCACCAGCCTGGCAGCTATGCCAAGGCCAGGAGGGCTCCAGGGCTGCCAGTGTGGCACAGAAAGATGGGGTAGTATAGCAGAACCAGCATGCTGGCTTAGGTAGTCCTTAAGGACTGGAACTAACAAAGCCACATTTGTGCCCCATGATCAATTGATTGTGGTGCTCAGGAAGATGCTGTAGCTTTCCCTGCACCTGGGGCTTCTACGGGCTCTGTCCTGTGGGATTTTGTCATGGCAAACCAATGGTGAGGTCAGGCTGCCACCTCTTTGAGAGAAGATTTCTAGGTGATTTCTTTCCTCTCCTCAGTAGCCCTTATCATGAAACTTGTAGGAACTCCTGTCTCTTTGTATGTTCTCCCTCAAGTCCAGTTTGATTAAGATTTGCCAAGAGATTACAAATGTAGGAGGTCATAATCTGCACTCAAACCCCTCAAGACACAAGCTTGCTTTTCCCAGGAAGCCAAGCTCAGAATGTGCTTGCCCTGTTATTCATTGAGAGCTTTTTTTATTTAAAGGCCATGTAAAGAACACAATTTTAACCATCCCTTGTTTACAATAGCCATTTGAGTGTCACTCAGCAGCAATAGCAGCAGCAGCAGCAGCTTCTTGGATAGTTAAAAAGGGAGTGAGCTTAGGGTTGGTCCCAAAACAAAGGAATGTCCGGTGCTCACCCTGGATTGGGGTTAACAAGCGTTTAAGGAGCTGTTTGGCTCTCCCTGAAGCAGACACAGGGCTCCCAGCTCCTGCACAGTGGACTGCCCAGACCTCCAGGGATCACAGCAGGAGCTTCAACACCAAACCCACAAAATGTCCTTCCTGGAGACACCTGTGCTTGGAGCCAGGTGCCGCAGGAAATACAGCGCAGAGAGCCTCAGCATCAGGAAGAGCCACAGTCCCTGGAAGAAAAAGGGTGGCTAAGAAGAGGTTTTTGTAGGATTATGTTGGACACCGTCCTGCCCCAGCAAGGAGCTGGGCATGGGATCTGACACCCAGCAGTCCTTTCTCAGCACCTTCCTAGAGCTGCTGGGTTCACTTTCAGAGATGCCCCTGCAAAAACAGGTAACTGAGAAGCTCAGCATAGACTCACCTTGGGGCAACTGTGTCTGGGTGGTCCTGCTTGAGCAAGGGCATCAGACCAGAGGTCCCTTCCACCCTCAAGTATTCTGTGATATTTTGAGGAGGACCAGTATGTATTTGACATATATAACACTACTGAGATGTGGATTCATTTTGTAGCCATGAGGTAAGGGCCTTGATTCTGGAATCAAACAACCACTGGAGAGACAATAGATGAATCTTCAAAGCCACCCTGGGTGTTCACAAGTGAAGGGCTGCTCATGGAGATGGCTGAAATGCTCCAAGGAAGCACTAGAGGGAAGAACTGAGGATTTATGTGAAAAGCCAGCAGAGGAAGCTGCTTACAGGACCCAGTGAGGAGTTCTTCCCACCCTGCAGATTCCAGGAGCTGTGTCAGCTGTCCTGCCCTGAGTGGAACACTGCTGAGACACCCAGTCCTGAGTGAACCATGCACCTCTAGGAGCTCCTGCTTCCCCTCCACGTGTCTGCCCGTTTCAGCAGTGATTTCCTTGGCATTGCAGCTCCCTGGGCTCCGCAGTGGTTCCTGATCAGCGAGCCCCTGACCTGGCAGCACGTGACCCCAGTAAGTCACTGTGGGTGTTCTGGGACCTGTAGCATCATCAGTGTTCACCTCTCCCACCAACAACTTCTTGCTGCACCCTTCCTTGGCCTGCTTGGTGTTTACCAAGTGGTCATGCCATTATCTGGTTTTGGTAATAAATTTCACTGCAGTTGCAAGGCACCCTCATAATTTTAACTTTTTCATTTTCAGTACCCCTCCAAATTAGCAGGAAAAGCTCTGAACTAAACTAAGGGCGAAATATTAAAGTAGGAAACCTGTTCCTTTCTCCTTGAACCATCAGCTCAGGTAAAGAGATGGAAAATTTCCCATAAATGAGTTTTGCTGTTATTATAATGAAACCAGAAGGGAACTTCTCCTTCACTGGGGAATAGCCTCTCCTGCAAAACACCAGGAAATCAAAATGGGTGTATTTGGAACAATGTGTGGTTTTCAAGAAAAACTTGGAAGTTTTTAGAAAAAAATATCTGTTTTCTTTTCTTATTCATCACCTCGAAGACAGACAGTCTGTCAGTCTCTTTCTCTTGGAGATAATATCTGTTGTATTTCAGGAGGTAACTTCTCAAATACATTCACAGGTTTTCATAGACATTTAGCCCATTTCAGTACAGAACATACAGTGTTACCAGTCATACAAACACCTTGTTAATCCCTGGAGGCTGCATCCAGGCATGGCAGGAGTCAGTTCATGTCCTTGGAGACTGACAGAGTGACATTAGTTTACACAAGGCAATGCTCTGATGTACTGGCTAGCAGCCAAGGAGTTCATGACTTTTATATGTTTCAACAAAAGGCGTTGAAAAGAGCTTTTGATATGGTTATTTGGTGAAAGAGATCAAACGTTTCCCCTTCACATTAATCCTTTTCATGTTTTCAGTATATAAACTAATTTTTAAAAATCTCATCTTGCAGGTGTTCGAGCACATGGTTCGACAAACAGTTATTTGGGGCATATGTGCTACTGGAGAAACTACAGGAGACAAACAGCAAAGGTTTAGCAAAACCCAGCAGGCATAGAAAGCGTGAACAAAAAAGGATGAGTCCTACCCACGGTGCCAGAGTTGGCAGGCACAGTGGAGACAGGCTCCCGGGTAAAAATATATATACATAAAAATATGGGCTAGGGATGACCCGCTACAGCAGCTCTTACGTTCTTCCAAGGGCACTGCTCGTAGGCAGTTGGCACCCCAAAGCCTGTGCCTGGAAGCTACAGGTGCCTGGGGCCCTGTGCTCCTGCACTGTGCCAGGCTGCTCCCCCAGCCAGGACCCTGCCAGGCTCCTGCCAGCCTCAGGCAGGCGTGGGTTTGCCGCTGTGTGCAGGGAGCCCGCACTCTCCTCCGGAGAGGGGCAAAGGCAGAAAGGCTCCTGCTTCCACGTGGGCAGGAGGGTTTGCCCAAGGGTCAGGAGAGGCTAAATTCATTTACACACCACTCAGCACTTGTTTTCTGACCTCTGCAGCCCCTTTGTGAGCCCTGGCCCACACTCGTTTGTATGAGCCTGGCTATTGTACGTGAGCCAGGCTTTACTGTTCTTCTTAAAAGCTGTCCCCAAAATGAGATTTACTTCTAAGAAATAACAAAGCCCAGGCAGGCAGTCATACCTTCTTCATCATTCCTGGGGTTTTGATTTATTTTTAAATGACCTCTAAAATATTTTCCCATTAAAGCAAGGTCTATTTTTAAGATACCAATGTCATTTAATTACTCATCTTGCACAAGAGGCACATCTGACTGGAATTTATGCTCTTTTTATCCCCTTTTAGCAGATACACATTTTTTTCTAACAGTGAGTAAGATGGGGTCTCTTAGTCTCTCAATCTCTACTTATTTTTTCCTTTTACCTCATCTCCCCTCTCAGATGCTGGAAGCGACAACAGTAGAGAGTCTGTGCACCCCCATTTCACAGGTTGTCTGACTCATGGCACAGGATCTAAGAAGTAATTCACTCGGAAATCAAGAAGGTGCACTTAAAAGGAAAAAAAATTATTTTTAAAAATATATATACATAAAAATATTTAAAATCTATTTTAGACACTTTTATCTGTTACTTCTACTTCTGTCCATGTTATCTTATGCTTATTGTCCCCTCAGAATGAGTTTCCAGTGTAAAAATATGAGAGTTTGTCAGACCATGGAGATAACTCAGCTTGATTTCTGCCCCAGTCACATAAAGGATGGCGCTGTTCCTTCACTAAGCTGCAGGCAGCTGCATGAGAATAAATTTTCAGGGGAAAAAAATGCAGATCTTGAATCAAAATGATCAGAAACAGAAACCAGAATAGGGAAGAAAACATGGGTTTGCCCAGTTTAAGTGCCTTCGAGATCTTATGGTTGATTCAGAAGAGTTAGTTCAAGCACAAAGCACACGGGTCACATCTGGCATCCTTGTGCTGAGAGGCCATGTATCCAAATCCCTCTGATGTGTCCTTTCTGCTCACAGACTTCTACACACAGCAGCAGCAAAAACATTGAGAAGGCGAGAGATCAGGGAGAACACATCTGTGTATGCTTTGCTTTTTCCTTGAGGTTGGCTGCCTGCATGTAAGACTGCTGGCTGCTGTACAGCGAGCTGTGTGCTGCAGGGCAGTCATCCCGCCTGGGATAAACCTCCAAGCCCAAGGGGGAAGCCTGGTCCCCATCCCAGAGCTGTAGTCCCTCTACATTCTTGTCAGAAAGCACAGCACACGAGGTTTTACTTCTGACCTCTTACTACAGAGGGTTGCTTTCACTCGAACAGAAGTAAGTGGGCATCTGTATAGACAGGAGGCAGAAATCTGCCCCTGTTACCAGTCACTGGGGATCAGCTTGTGCACACAACCTCCTCAGGAGAGTGAGAGAGAAGCCCTATAAAGAAACTAGGTGGGCCCCTTCACCTGCTCGATTTTTGGAGTGGTTCCTCACTACCCAGCCATTTTGTGAGACAGCCACATGCTCCCCAACAAGGCTGGCTCACACACAGCTGCTGGGTCAAAGCAGCCTCTGCTACGCGGCTCGTGGAGGATGCAGGCAAATATCATCGATAAAAACAGGCAAGCTTGCTTTGACCATGCCAGCCAAGAGGCAAGCTAAAAGCCAATGAAATTGTTCCAGGAAAAAGAAAAGAAAAGCTTAATCTTGGTAAAAATATAGTCCCTGAGCACTGGCAGGGTCAGGGTCAGGTTGGGTTACGCGTTGTATAAGTCCCCGTTATACAAGCCAAGGCAGGGCAGAGGCTTTCCTATTCAATCCTCCTTTCTCCTGCTCAGTTTCACTGTTGCTCCCTCATTCCTTCCTTCTCACTATCCCTTCTTCTGATGCTTGCTTGGACATTGAACAGGTCAGTCCAAGTGCTTCCATTGCTAGCAGTTAGAAGATCACACAAATCACTTCATCTCTGAATAAAATATGACTGTGGGAGCTTGTGAGTGGGCCTAAAGTTGCTCATGTGAGTGGCTGCAATAAAGGCAGCTGCTTATCTGTGTAGCAGAAAAAATAAGCGTATTATGCACTAGGAACTCAGCCTGCTGCAACACAGAGTGACCAGAGCCCAGGGGCTAAAAGCAAGCATCATTTAGATCTGTGCAGTTTGGACAACAACAGCAAACGCTGCTGAATGGGTTCCTGATAACTGAGAAAAAACACACAAGTATTCCACAGAAACATGACTGTTACTATTCCTCCATTTTAAACCAGCTGCTGAGGACAGTATTTCCTCCTTGAAGCAGGCATGTTCCTCTCATGGCACTCCATCATATTCATCTTCAGATTCTGTTTTTCCATGAAAAAAGTGTCCTATCAGTGGCAAATTAGTATCTTTGTCAATACTCACAAGCCCTTTTTTTGCATCCCAGCACTCACCCTTCAGGCAGATGTTCTGAGAGCATTTTTAGGTTTGGGTTTTTTCTTTTAAATGGAGCAATGCAAAGTAAGGCTGCTTCCCCTAACAGACTTCCAGAGTGCATTTGCTCCTCCAGAAACAGCTTCCTTCAAACCCTCAACTCTCTCATTACCAGATCACTTTTGATTCCGTGTTCTGATCACCTGGACAAAAGCAGTATTCACCAGAAATAACATGCACTTTCCAGAGCGAGAACCACCACCTGCATTTGAAAACCTGCTCCAGCACAGTCCACATGCACTACACTTTTTAATAACTTCTACATGTTTAAGTAATTGCTCTCAGCTCAATACACATCTGAAATACTTTGAAACCCATTTCTCTGGGTTTGATATTCTAAGTTTGACTCCAAGACCCCAAAAAGCTGCTGAAACGTGTTGGCAACTCATGATAATCTTCCAAAGAAAAAGAAACATAACATTGTACTGCAAACAGAAAATTCATTGCAATTTTGAAAACTATGAAGAATATACAGGTGCCCCAGCAATATAACTTGCTTATTAATCAATAAGAAGGGAAAGTAATTATCTAAAACAGCATTTCCATGACACAGGGAAAGAAGGAAACAGTAATCAAAACCCACTGAAAACCCACTTGAAGTTTGCCAGTATAGCAAGAAGAGAAGAACACACAGTTTTACCTGGAAACTGGAGAGCTTAAACTTTTCAGACCTGCCCAGTATTATGCAAAAGAACAGATTTTCTGTTATACATTACACAGTACTGGACAGGTGTAAAATACCTGAACTCTTACTGCCCTGTCTCCTTCTACAGACTCCTTTGAAACCTTCTCTCTTTACCACATCTATCTTGGGACTCTTCCTTGCAAAGCCAAGATGCCTGCTCCTTGCAGGCTGTTTTTTGATGCAGCATAATAAATTGCTATTCTTTGAAATGCTTGAAAAGTTTTTTGAATGAAGTCCAAAGGAATATTCTGATTGCCAGTGGCTGTTCTCTCTGTCTTAACCTAGATCAGTTTGACATAAGCCATTTATTTCATGGTTAACCCCGGAAAAATCCTGAAGGGAGTATAAATTTGTGCATTAATCCTGCTCGCTGGTTTGGTTCCACTTAGGTTTGGATAAAGGAGGTGCCACATTGCAACTCTCCAACCCATATTTTCCGTTTCAAATGCTTTAACCAAACACCATTTAGGAAGCCTTCTGTGGCTCTCCCACAAACTCGTTGTTGCAGAGGAGAGAAAGTCACACCACTGTAAGTTCTGAGCATTACAATGAAATCTAAAGCAGCATTAAAGTTGCTCCATGCTTAATGCGGTGGTTTAAGCAGCTAATCTTGTTTCGGTTGAATGGCATGTTCATTACAGCAAATAAATCAGTAACGTGTAGGATTACTGAAGAGGAAAGACATATTAAACCAGTTTAGGGCATCATATTGATTTTTCAATTTTTTTTTTTAGTGTCTGATTTAGCTTGGCGTTCTTCAACAGTCAGTTCTAATAAACGCTTGTATAGCACAGATTAAGCAGGTGGGAACACTGCCCAGAAAGAGTATTATGAATAACTTAATGCACTGGTTTAATTGCAGCAATCCATGATACTTACTGTGCTGGCACCAGAGGAGAATTTTTAGTATTAAAAGTTAAAAATTCAACTGAGCTACTAGCAAGTATCTTTTTTTAATAATTATTTGGAAAATAATTCCATTATTTTCACCTCAGATGGCAGCAGAGGAAGATTAGATCTCATGTAACTATTTAACTTATTTCTACCACAACTAATTAAGATATTGTTAAAAAATAATTAGCATTTACTTGACACAACTTTGCCTCTCTGGCACAGCAAAATGTTGCAGCAGTGTCCCTGCTGTCTCTGTGCTCACTCAGCCCTATTCTGCTCCATCCCTTTAGCAAACAGGATGCACAGAAGTAAAAAAGCCCAAACCTAGCTCGTACTTCAAGCAACAGGCTCCTTTCAAAGCTGTACTCCAGAGTATCCCCCTATTCCTTCCCCACAGTGCCAGTTCCCTGGCACTACCCCGCTACAGTTCAGAGTGGGTGCTGGAGGAAAGCAGTTTGGAGCAGCATCACCTTCCAGCAGAGCACAGCACTGAAGCTGCTGCCACAGCAGAAGATGCTGGTCTGACAGCTCCTCTAAGCCCACACCCAGTCCTGGGTACAGATCGTGCCAGGAACACTCTGGAAGGCCAGCAGAGATGCTGGCAACCTTTTCCAAGTCCAGCTGTTTGATACAGGTATCACACAGCTGATTGTGGTCACTGATCACATCACCTCCTGTTTTCTTCCTTTCCATGTTATTTTTGCCTTAGGTTCGATTAGGATCTCCAAAATAGCAACTGCACTTCAACTCTCAGCACAACACAAGGCTATTGTTGCACATAAATCATCCTGGCTGCCTCCAGCAAGTAGCAACAGGCACCCATCACAATGCTGGGAGAAGCAACACTCCAGAGAAGTTGCAGAATTTACTGGCTCCGCTCTTCCAGTGTGTAACTTTTCACTCCGGCAAAGATACAGAATGTGCATCCTGCACAAACTCAATGAAGGTCAGGCTAAAAAAGCTTACATCAGTCCCAGAGGGAAAATTCACAATGAAATATGAACAAAAATTGGTAAGTTACCCATACATTCTGATTAGGAGTACAGTGATTTGGCTAATCACACAGCTTATCATTCCAGAGGAATTCTATATTCAGGGCATGAAAACTAAGGTAGAAATTAGCAGAAACACAGGATTTGATGGTACTTGATTAACTGGACAGAAAGCACCAGAAACAAAACATTAGGAAACTGAAGCCATTTTGTGATTATAGCAGTTATTTAATGAAGATGCAAAAAGCAGCCATTACATTAAAAAAAAAAAAAATCTATTTTTGCTTTCTTTTAAAGTCCCTTGTTTAGTGCTAAACAGGAGTCCTCACTCAGCTTGAAACAGAACAGGAGCTTGGTAAAGAACCTTTGAACCAGGATTATTTCAACACCATCACACAATCCAGGTACCCTCACAAAAGAAAGCAGTTGCTTTTGACTCAGAAGCAAGTCCCTGTTGTCATCCTACTATTCACTCCCAGCTCCGAGCTGTGCAGACACCGCAGACAGACCAGTGCGGGACTCAGCTGCCCTGCATCCAGCAGTCCCCAGCCTCACTCCCACCAAGAAGCCGGAGCATCCCCCTTCCAGCTCAGCTGCCATCAAGGTCTCATTCACACCCTCTCTTCTCAGCATCTTTCAACCACCTGTGCACTTTAGCAGCCCCTCCCTGTGTGTGCTTACAGACCCCCATTTCTGCACCCCTGCTCCACTCTTCAGTTAAACCCTCTGCTCTTCTCACTCGCCCCTCTCCCGTGCCGATTCCCTTTCCAGTTTCTCTCCCAAGCATACAGGCAGCCAGAACCACGCCGGATTGCAACTCCCCCCGCCTTCCTGGAAGTCTCTTGCAAGGAACAGGCCGAGGTTTAAATTTGCCTTTGCGCTGCCCACAGCCCACCACTAGAGCACAAGGCCCCGGCCGGCAGGCGAGACGCCGCACTCTCTCCATGGTGAGGCACTGCGCTGCTGCTTTTTAAACCTCGCAGCCACCCAACACCGCCCTGCTGAAGCTGGACGGGGCCAGTGCGGGCAACCAAATGCCTCCCCTCAGAGCCAGCAGGTTATCCCCACCAGCCTTATTTCTGCATCCGTGAAACTCAGTGACAACTAACGCGAGCCCTTCCACAGACTTCCACGAAGTCCACCCTCTCTCAGAGTTGCTGCTCTGTAATTCAGCACAGCACCGCTTTGAAAACATCTTTCTGATGGTGTTGTCCTGCAAACAGCAGAACGAAGAATAACAAGCACGTGCTTCTGACCACAGCCCGGAACAGCAGGAATGTAAAACTACTATAGATGAAGCAATTAAGTAACCACATTGATCATTGTTGACTGACAATCTTTATTAGAGCTGACTTTGCACATTTAGAGGTTTCCTAGTAAGTATAAATATGAATCAAAGTGCTACCCCCCCACAGTAAGAAATCTTTATTTCCACAAAAAAAAAATATACAAACAACCAGTATTTCAAAGTTTATGCTATTTAATACATATAATACCAAAAAGGCAAAAAATAAAGATGAAGGACTAGCAGCAAAAAGAATTCTATTTCTTTTTCAACAGTCTGTTTGTTTCCACATTTTTCTAGCAAATAGAGTATAAAGAGAATTCAATCAATTGATATATGAAATATCCTACCAAAAAATAACACTGTGTAAAGAAAGTTTACAGTAGAAAGTTGGGAGGCAAAGGGGTGGGAAGAAAAAAAAAAAGAGAAAACAGTAGATGTAACATTAAAAATCTCAAGTGTAAACTTTGCTGCTGCTTTAAAATCAAAAACAACAAAAGTCACATGAGTATTTCCGTTTGGCTTAGGAGCCAGGAAAATAAGAAAAGCTGATTTTTTTTTTAAAGTGCTTAACCACCATATCCAAAAGTAATGACTTTCAGACCTACTTAACATGAATGTGCTCAAAAAGCCACCGCTTACAGTATAAAAGCTGTCATTCTGAAATGCTGCACATACAAACTGGCTTTATCTGCACGAATGAAAGATTCCTTTGAACAGCTCTCAATCATATGATGTCCCAAATCAATGTAATGCTATTAGAGCAGGCAGCTGAATAAGTACCAGAAAGTTGAAGTTTAAGAATAATAGATATAAAAAATACATTTTTTCTTAAAAGGCAGCATGCCTCTCCCAGCCGAATGAAGGTACTGTTATGCAGTAAGTGAGAGAAAGACAGTTTTATATCATTGTTGTAAACTACCTAAAACAAAGTGACTGCTGATCTAGTAATTGACATGTTAAACAGAGGGAGATAGATACTTCCTTCTGATAAAACACAAAAAGGCAATCATGTGGGTGGGACCAATTGCTAACACAGTATTTTACTTATTATTAAACGTCCTGTTTAATAAACTTGTTAAACTTGACTTCAAAACCTAAAGTATGCCTTAACAGAAGAAAAATAAAATAAAAACAAGAAAACCAATGATTCGAAGAGCTTTAGGACTGTTTTGTTACACTGTTATATATTTATTTGAGCCTTAGTGCAAAGGAAAAATTCAACATTATAGGCTCCAAAGCAAATCAAATACAACTATTTCATGGGGCATTTTGACAGATATCAGACATAGATCCCAAGAGGAATTTAATTATTTTTTTAGCTGTAATGACCATTATTTTTTTGATCTCAAGTTTAGAAAATACATTTAAAAATTGGAGCAATGACTCTAGCATTCATTAACCTCAGGTAGAGCTATAAATAATTTCAACCTCACCACTCTCCCAAATCAGAAATACAATAAACAAACTGAACTGCCACTACTGCTGCAGCCATTAAATTGTGCCCACTGCTTGACAGCAGCACGACCCATCCCCGCAGTTATTGCACAAATTGCTCCATTGGCTTTGGAGTTCTGCAAGATTGAATTTGTTCACATCCATCTATTTCACAGGAATAATATTTTTAAACCATTTCTTGAAAGTCACCAATTCCCAGCACAGTATATTCATGTTCTTCAGAACAGTTTTTAAGTAAGAGAACCTGCTGGTTCACTCACTGCTAAAACACATTACCTAGAAAACACAACTTTTACCCTACAAAGTTCCTGTAAACACCTCTGTTATTAAGCCACAGCAAGCTCTAGACCAGGAAATTCAGCATCTCCAGTGACTTGACTTTACCTCACTCCTCCTCTACAAAAACATAAAAAAACCACAAAACATTAGAATTAGAAAGGAAAGAAAATGGCATAATAAACAGAGTGAAACCTTGTTACCCAAGCAGACACATAAAATTAGCCTCTGAAAATATAAGATTTGAAAAGCAATGATTTTAGTAGTTAAAGTGTGCAAAAGACTAAATATGCCACCAGTTTCAGAGAGAACAGAATACTGTAGCCATCAATGATTACTATTCAAGTCCAGCACTGGCAGTTGTACTGCTTTTGTTGCCATTTTAGACACTACATATTACCACTTCCTCTGCATATTTCATGCTTTTTTTTAAACAGATGCCAGCAGCATGACTTTTCAGTGGTATAGGAAAGATGGGAACTTTTTTTTAAAGGGTTCCTTCCCTCCCAAGTCTGAATATTATGTGGAATTAAAAATAATGTTTTAAGCAGAAACATCAAACATTATTTCAAATTTTGTCTATCAAAATCACCTCAAAAAGATTCAAAATCTAAGGTTTTTGTGAAACAAATATAGGAAAATACCATGCAAGGAAAGTGTAGGTATTCTACTGATGTGAAGTACAAAAGCTTAGAAACCGAAAAACACCAGCTTCAGCCTGAGACTGAAAAAAAAAAAAACCACGGATTTTTCAAAACCAGAGTCCATACAGTGTCACACAGCCCTGCCTTGTCATGTTTGTTAATATCCTCGCTTAGAAGTCAGACAGCATTTTGTTTAACTTGTGTTGCTCTGTATCATTACACTAAACCATAATTAACTCCTCTTTTGTGCCGGCCTCATTCCAACACAATTGTACCCACTGTATACCAGCAGCAGTTCTCAGGTTTTGTTTCGCAGCTCAGCTGTATTTTTCTTGGATGTTCACAAGATTGGCATTTGACTGGATGCGCTTGGCTAGAAAGGGAAAAATTAGATGAAAATTAAACACAAAGAATTCCACAAAACTAGTCTCTCCACTCCCTCTATTTATCCGACACAGACTTGCAAACGGCTTTCTGTTCACGTCCAGAAACTTTAATGAAAAGATATGGCTGAAGCTCTTTACTACCCTTCTTCAGGGGACAGCAGCAGACTAATAGATGCTATTAGCGCCGTCAGCACAGCTGCAGGCAGATCTGGCTGGGCCCCCTCTCCCACAAGAGCCAAGCAAATCCCTGGCACCTCCCAACTCCAACAGTGAAATGCCAACACCACCACTTACGCAAAATGAGTATCCGTTTCTTCTGCTTTGAGTGAAGAAAGCTACTAAGATAAAAAACAATAGGTAGGAAGAGAATAAAGGATGAAACTGCAATCACTGGGACTGTATCACTGCAGGGAAGAGAACAGTTGAAAGTCCTGCTCCAAAGCTTCCGAGTGATGTTCATCTAAAAGGAAAACAGAAGCAAACCATGAAAGCAAGCACATGCATTTTTTCCGTGCAGCATGGCATGGCAAACACTCAGGCCTCAAGACACACAAGTGTTCAAACATCATCTCAGAAAACTGCACTTGAACAGATCTCGCCCCAAAAGCAAGCAAATACCTGGAAATGTTGAAACAGACTTCAGATGAAGCCAAGATTTCACATCAAAACTTTTACAAACTTCAAGAACATAACTATACTCAGATACATGTAGACACTGCTGCATGCCTGTTTTCCAGAGAGCTCGCTGGCAGTCTGTGGGGACAGGGCTAATCTCATACTTTTGAGGAGCACTCCCCCAGCCCAACCACTTCAACCTCACAATATACCAAAGCTTTTTCCAAACATGTGTCGTCAATGCTGAGGATCCCTAGAAACAGCTGCTGTAATAAGGAATCAATTAATACACCAGCTTGAACAATGGCAGTAAAGCCTCACATTAAAAGCCAGAAGATTAAGAGATTTTGTTTTTTTTAAAATCCATCTCCTTCACAGTAACAAGAAATGAAAGTGCAGCTACTCAAACTGGAATGCGCTGGGGAGATCAGGAGCTTCAGTCACGCTCCTGCGGCAGTGCCCGAGGCCAGGACCTAGCAAGACAGCCCCACCAAGCACCTCCCACCACGGGACACCAGCCTGCCAAATGCACTGCTGCCCCTACTGCTCACTGCCGAAAGGAAAAAGCAATCCTAGTAAGAAAAGCACAAAGGGCTCAGATTAATAAAGTGTATTAACAAACACTTACTGCATCTTCCACGTCGATACACAAGTGTGCGGAGTGCGCTGATTCACCACCCTGCCTGTTCATCCTCTGCAGGCGGTTATACAGGTCATTCAATTTCGTGTAGGTTTCGTTGCAGTTTTTACACACTTCTGTGTAGTTATTTGGTGACAGATCAATGGCCTGCCCCTAGGGTTATAAAACTCAATGAATGACAGTTCAAGGCATTAAAAAAAAATAAAAATCATTCGATGTGTTAGGTTGCTACTGCTAACCTACATTGACAGGGACAGACTGTGCCATACTAAGCAATCCTTTCCTTCTGTGCCCTTCAGCACTCCATGAACGTAATATAGGACACTTGAAAAGAAAACTACAATCTCTGAAGGTATTTCAACCCAGTAATGGCTGTACCAGCTACCCACTGACCACTGGGTTAAGTTCTAGTTCAATCACAAGAAGTTTTCCATAGGCCAGTCCACACTGCTCCTGACCAAGGCCTATAAAGGCACATTTCCTAGAAACCAGTAATAAAGAAGCAGACAGTTTCCTCAGAGATTGTCCCATGCCCATTGAAGTAAACCCGTTTTACTACTGAATGATCCTGAAATCCGGCCAGTTTCGGACTGAAATGGAATATGCAGTTTCTTAGGCTATATGGGGCATTTTCTCTGAGGACAATTACGACGTTTATTTCACTAAGGAAGTTATATGGTCTTTGCAGTATGGCCAACCTTTAACTATGAGTAATTTTAACAGTCAAAAGAAATGTTACGAGAACTTAAGGTGGCTGGTCCTTCTGAATTAGTCCATATTATCAAAAGGATATTTAAAGATTGAATTTCTACGTAAAAAAGACAACAATTCTACAAAGCAAGAGAGACTTACAGCATGCAGACACGCTAGTTTTTACTATGTAATTACCAACTATTGTGAATTCAGAAATTTTAATGTGAAGTAGCATTGCAATTACAGACAAAATGAAGTCAAGGTGAGTATCAATTAGAATTAATTTTAGGCACTCAGTCTGTAAACAACTGCATTTTACTGATCATGGATTTATCTGCCTATAATTCACAAATTCAGCAGCAGTTTATTTGCCTAGTCTGCATCTGCAGCTTATCCAGCATAAATAAAATTTTGGTAGCAGTTTGAGGATTTAGCGCTTCTCTTAAGTACACAGCATAAATACCTGAAGGTTATGTTCAAAACATGTCAGAGATTTATTGAATAAATCCAGGAATTCTTCAGTAGAATTTGATAACCCCTCACTGTTATTCTTTAAACAATCTGTTGGAAAGAAAGAAAAACATCAGGATATTTTAATTTCTAACATTTCCACAGCCAGCAAGCCCCAGACACTCCACTCCTGCAAAAAGAGCCCTCGACTATAAAGGACAGGTCTAGTCAACACTGCAGTTTCCTTATCTGCCTGCCACTGATATCTCAGACCTGCTGACCTAACGCTTCATCGAGAACATATTTCAGAATTAATTGGCCTTGATTAAGTGAAAGATGAAGACTATCATCAAGAGCTTTCTGAAGAGGGGGACTGAAATATCTTTGGACTTCGAGATAAAACAAGATGTTACTTTTATTTCCCAGCCCACAAATCTGGCTTTGCCCAGCAACAGTAACAGCCATTTTGTGGAAGCAGAAGCACCAGCAGTGGAGATGAAATGGAGAGCACCCAGGAAAGAGCTAGACCATGAACACAACAGCAGAAATCACAGTGTAATTATTATTCTTTAAGAAAAAAGCTGAGATTTTTACCAGCTTTGAGGGAAGCGCTGGGGCTTTCCTTCCAGTCATGGGCTCAACCCCATGTTACTGCTTCCATCCCTCCCACCCTACTTCAGGTGCTCTACTCAGACAGACCTTTAAAAACAACAGTATTTGGGGAATTTAGGAGTTCAGCAACAGCACTGTGAGAGCAAGCCAACATCCTAGAAAATTCTCCTGAAAGTAGTAAGCACCATCAGTAGTTTTCCAACAGACTACTGCCCTCAGAGTTTGGCCCTTACAAAAGAAAACTCTTGGAGCGGCTATAGTTCAATCTACTGGCTATATTCAAACAAACACATACAATTCTGATCTGTGCAAATTTTAGGGGCTACGTCATCACAGTAGCATGAGAGCTACAGAATGAGTCACGTACTTGCGCAGTTGGCTGCCTCCCAGGTTTCATTGAAGAACTCCGAAAGGGTCACAACTATCTGCAGCCTGTCTGAGGTCAAGATGCTTTTGGCACAATTGTGGCTCTCAGAGGAATTCTAGAAATAAAAGGAAACAAGAAAAGAAGCAAACAAGTGTTAAAAATACAAAGGGGAATTTCTGAAATGTTTGTTACACAAGCGCATCTAAAACAATCACAATACATCACAGGGATATTTCTAGAAAAGGCAGAGCAGAAGTGATGGAACAAAAATCTTTTGATCCTCCAATTCATACTGTGAGCAACACAGCTTACTGCACATAATCTCTGCAGACCTACTAGGGATGCATGCAAGTCAGTCAAAGATACCTGGCAAAAAAAAAAAAAAAAAAAGAAAAAACAAGCACACAGACAAGACCTTCTCTGCCAGGTGGCTCACATTCATCCATTCCTGGGCCATGGCCCCAGGAGCCAGCTCAAGGCATGTGCAGTCAGAGAAGAGGACAGGGCTCTTCTCATTAGATGGAATAGTTGAAGGAGCTGAACCAGCAGACTGACCTCCAACAAACCAAACCCAAACAGAAACAGCCTCCAAAACCCTTCAACAATGTAGTGTGCCAGCAGCAAACTTCCCCCAGTGCAGAAACATCACAAACAGAATCCTCTGTGGAGCAGAGCCACAACTCTTACAGCAATTTATTCTCTGGACCAAGCTCATAAAAAATGCACAGTGACTGTAAAAGCAGTTGCAGAATAAACAGGAAGTATTCTGATCAGAATTCAGATACAGAACCATGATCTCCAGTCAGCTGACTCCTGTGCTCTAGCTCCTGGTGTCTGGCTGCTGAATTGACTTAAGCACTTCTCAAAATTGCCAAAGCTGCCAAAAGCCTCTTTGATAAGTGACGTGGGACATAGAAAAAAAAAATCTCCTTAATGAGAAACTTGTTCCTTACACTGCTTTACAAGAGATACAGTTTCTGCCTCTGTTAAAATGGGGAGGGGGGGGTTAAATAAGAACTTTCCCTAGGAGGCTCAACTGCAGAAGTCAAATATTGCCACATCTGGTAACTCCCACGTTCACCCGCTTTCACTTCTACTAAATTACAGATATGCAAGAATGTTGTTTATGCAGGAAACTCTGGTTGCTTCACAAAGGCTGTGAAGCTTCCTCACCAGCTGGGCTCAGGAGCAGGAAAAAGCACTTTACCGAAACTGAATCACATAGACCTAAATCATTCCTTAAATAAAGTTTGCCTAATTGATTCTTTAATTAGCCTGGTGAGGAGGATTTTATATTTCAGAGATGTCCGAAACTTACACTGGCTGCTCCTGTCACATTGCACTCTAACTACTGTAGATAGAAACATCAGATACCTGATTAATTGTAATCAGGGACTGAGGTTGCAAGAGGCCACCTCCTTTATTTACCTAGTTAGTTAATCCACACACAGAAGGAAAGCCAAGAGATGTGTCTTCCAGACCACATAGTGGACAAGTCCTCGTAGGCTGCTAGTACTCAAAAGCACAGCAGCTGCAATGAGCTCACAAATATTCTAAGTACTGGAATATGTTTGGCAACCTATCCCTAGCCAAAGTACCATGGTAAAAATACCCAAGAGAATTACACATTCAGTTTCTCACTTTCACACTACCTAGTCACTGGTGTGCAACAGCTTCCGTAAAAGAAACAAATAGAACAGACCACGAGTTTGCAAACTAAAACAAGAGACCACTGGCTACATATTTGCCCTGGAGAGGACAATTATCAAGGGAAGATGCATGCACTCTTCCAATACAAGCACTGGGGTGGTGAGGAGAAATAGGAAAACAACCCAAAACACTACCCAAAAGCAACACTGATACTTCTCTAAGGACAGGAAACTGTGCAGTGAAATGGTTTGCAGGCCACTCTGGCACCTGTTTATTGCCTGGGCTTGAAGAGCAACAGATTTTTCTCATCAACAGCAATTCAAATCTTGGGATTCAGAAATCCCAAGACTGAAAGCACAATCCTGGGTAGACACTCCTATAAACTTGTTCTCTGTCTGTTCTCTTACCAGGGCACCTACTTTTAGCCATCATCACAGAACAAAGGTCCTTTGATCTGAATCACTAACATCATCTTCACGTTGTCCCAGGAACTAACTTTTGCAAACGGATCAACTCGATGAGAACACACAAAACAAGCCATGAACCATGTCCAACACTAAGAAAAGGAGGAGAAAAAAACCAAAACAAAGCACGATCAAAGTCTGGAGGATGTAAACAGAAGACCCAGCTTCAGTCCAAGTTCTCCCACCAGTAGGGTGCACTGACTCCAGCCAGTGCTCAGGCTTTCTACACAAACTCCCATCAGCTTTGGAGCCAAGAACACTGTGACACGGCTCCTCACAAGATGATGTGCGTCATTCGACACAGCTTCAGACCATCAATTTTCCAGGAAGCGCCAGGCAGCTAAGCTCTAGCAATGTTCCCCATTAGCGCTATACAACCTGTGAGCCAGAGCACTGCTTTAGCCATTGCTACATCAGCAAGAACAACTCAAGTTTTTCCACTCGCACAGCTTTCTCTGCAGGTGGAGCCACTTGCCCCCAGCCATGCCAGGAGCTGGCAGCACGGACCGTGCCACAGCAGAGCAGAAGGAGGCGGCCGTCGCTGGCAGCAGCGCTTCCCAAACACTCCCAAGCCTCTGCCAAACTGCCCTGCGCACCCCGGCAAGGCCTTCCCGAGGATCCCACCGCCACCTGACGTGCTCCGGCACAGAACTCACAGGCCTGGAAGCCTCAAGGAAAGGGGCCAGGCCCCCAGCCCGCCCCGGCAACCACGAACCCCCCTCACCCCCACGGACGCACCCCGACGGCGCGGGCGATGCTGCCGTACTGTGCGAGCAGGCGGCGGTAGGGGCCGTGGCAGCCCTGGCACAGCCGCACCGGGCGGGCGCGCCGGCCCAGGCAGCCCGTCAGCGCCGCGCTGCCCTCCGCGAAGGCGGCCAGGAGGCTGCGGCACTCGGGCTCCAGCTCGGGCAGGTCGCCGGGCAGCCCCGCGCTCCACAGCTCCTCCGCCAGCTCCTGCGCCAGCTCCAGCGCCGGGGTCTGGGGCGGCCCCGCGGCGGCGGCGAGGCCGAGGAGGGCGAGCGCCGGCAGCAGCACCCGGCGGAGGGACCGCGGCGGCGCCA
>VWPU01021348.1:0-22700 GCA_013398955.1 Callaeas wilsoni
CGCCGCCGCGGCCGCCGCCGCCACTCCCCCCGGCACAGCCAATGGGCACAGCGGGGCCGGGCCCGGCCGCGGAGTCCTCGCCCGGTCCTCCGGCCAAGCTAAGGCTGTAGAATGCCCTTTGGAAGAATGGTTTTGGGATGCCTCACTTTTCAAGCAAGATTACATGCTTGCGCAGTCTAGGAAAGCCCTTGCCCTTCCTGGAAACTTGTCATACAGTAATAGAGACAGATCTTTTAAAAACCCAACCGATCTTTGGTCGAGTTTCTCCCTTGCCTGAAAACTTTGCTATTCTTCAGCACTGTAGTTTTGTTTGAAGTCAAAGCCCTTGTCTTCAGAGAGGTAACACCGGAGAGTTTGATACCAAGTAAATTAAGCTCTATTCTAAAACAAAACCAGGGAACGACGACAACGTCCCTGTTAAACCACGCTCAGCCTGTTACTGCTCTACCAGCAGGTCTGTGTGCACCCCAGTGGTGCAGCCCAAACTTCGGCCTTTCCTTTAGTTCACACTTTTGTTAGCTTAGTGTACCTACAAGTATTTAAAAACTGCAACTGACGCTTTAAGAAATAGAAACACAGGTAAAAGAAAATAATTTATTCACGTAATTTACATACAGAATAGGACTACTTCCTTTGACACAGAATGCTTATATGTGATGATACAGGGTGTCAGACCACTCTAAGCAAAGCAGTTTTACGCCACATCTTTGTAAAAATGCTACTCATATGTATTGAGATTTCAATGATATTTTCTTACATCCTTCATCATTGTAAAACTTCCATACACAGAACACAAAATTGTCTTATTTCTAGTCAAATTAAACTTGTTCTTTAAAAAAAAATCCTCTAACAAAGTGCATGTAATTTGCTGCTAGGAAAATGAAAGCATAGCCCCAATTAACAATGCAGATAAGGCACCATAAATCTTAGTAATGAAGTAGTTGTTTTTTTTTCCCCTTGTAACATGAATGCAAGCTAAAATGTATGCAACTAAATGTAGAATGATTATCCCCTTAGAACTCACTCAGAAGGTACTCACAGCAATTATTTCATAGCCACTCCCCAGGAATCTATTTTTAGGCTCTATGAGTGCAAGTGATATAAACATGCCACACGGATCAGGAAGTAAACACTTGCATACTTAATATCTACAAGATATACAATACATAGAGTTACATGTATACACCAATCTCTCTCATAATGTTTACAGTAAAACAATATTTAGATAAACATTTCAAGTTAAATGGATTAGGCAGAACACAGTTTCTGAACAGAAACTGTTGTTGGTGTTTTAGAGGGTTTTTTGGAGGGTGAGGTGGGTTGATCAGATGCTTCCAAGTAAGTTTCTCTACACTGGGACCACTAGTCCCTTTTCCATCACCTCAAGGAATACTGCTGCTAGTGACATTTCATTGGCAGAGGCCAGCTTACAAACCAAATTGCAGTAACAGTAGCTTTTTTCTGTATTTCTTCTCACTGACAAAATTTTAAAAGTTCCTTCAGAAGCCTTGCCAATAACTTCTGAAAAGAAAAACATTCTCAAACTTCATCAATTACTTCAAAATTAACTACATATTTATATTATTTACCTGCCAGCAAATGAGTACCTAGTCCAAACCTGATGACAGTTTTCTTGAGAGCATTAACAATAGCATTTAAACATCAGTTTCACCTTCATAATAAATCGTTTTGCAAAAGTACCTGCAAGTATTAAGTAATGGCAAAAATTTTAAGACTACTCAAGCTCATGCAAGCAGGCGTTTCAGACTAAATATTGAATCTTTCAGTGACCACCTGACTTTGAGAGTGCATAAACCTAATTACCTCATCAAGACAAATTTCTTGATGAGGTAAGTAAAAACTTAGACTAAAATCTAAAGCTACACCAGAATTTTATACCGAGTTACAGTACAAGCAGACATGCAACATGAGAAAACTCTTTTAATTCAACTGCTCCAAAGCAGCAAATCCTCAAAATAGTCACATTGTATAGTCATGGTTTATATCCAATCTCTTTGTGCTACTTTGCACAAGGGAAACTGAAGAAGTCAGCAAATATACACCTACATGTAAAAACAAGAAAAAGAAATTGTATCTATAGCTTTGTTTTCCAATTTAGAAGAAAATTAGCATTTACACTAGGAAACATCAATCTCTTCCTCTCAGTGATAAAAAAGGTTGCAAACATTAATCTTGTGTTATCATCTTTTAGTAAATTGTGTTTTTAAGTTTTCAACACTTTTTTAAGGAATGAATCCTACTGGGCCTTTCAGGTTAGGATCTTTTAAATCATGTGGTTGAAAAACTCTTACAAAAATACGTAAGTTGGAGATTCTAATAAAAATACTTGCAGTGCTTAACATAGGTATGTATGTATTTACTACACTACTTCCAGTATTTGCATTCTATTCTTCAGAGATTACATTATACCGAAAAGGTTCATTCCTCCTTCTAATGTAACATACTTCACAAAAAGAAGTAAAGAACTTGAATAGTCAGTACCAAAAAGCTTTAGCATTAAAATGGAAAAGGATACTTGTTTGCAAGATTAAACATTATTTCATTGCACTTTTCTGTAGGATAGTCATGCACTCACTACCAGTGTCTAAAAAAGTGAAACCATAAGCCAGCAGTCGGTAGTCTGGTCCAATGACATCATTGTAGTGGTTTAGACTATGTCAGCATTTTGAAAGTGCCCAGGTTGCTTCAGAAGGAATCCGCTTCAATCCACTTCATCTTCACGGCATTAATTAACAAGAGTACTGTTATTACTGGCTGACGGTAAGTGTGGCATAATGAATATGAGAACAAATTGTAACTTTTAAAATATTCCTTTCTTGTTGCAGTGTATTCTGTGATCCTAGGTTTTTATAAAACCCATTTGCTATTCTGAATCATCCACTTCCATAAAGATGTCACTGAAAAAGTACTCAGAGATTTTGGTTGGCTCTCCTTCCTTCTCTTGATCTTTAGCACAGAGAGGTGGCTTCTCAGATGAGTTGTTACCTGGAACCTGATAAAACAAGAAAAAGTCACTCTTAACAGTCTTCATTGGTGTGTATGTGTAAATATACTTTACATGTATATGCACGTGAGCTTTTTGTAGGGGTATTTTATTTATGTAGGAAGTTTTGACCAAAGAAAAATATATCAGAGTTTACTGAAAATGAGAAACAAACAGGTATCCATGCAGAGAAAAATCAGCTTAGTTCCCTTACACATGCACAAGTCAGAATTTGTCAACCAAAGCAGATACCCACTCTCAAAACGTGAATGCTACATGCCCATCTACTCACTCCTGAAACAACTAATTCTCTGTTCTTCACATTTCAGAAATGCATAGGTGTTCAAAAGTAAACTCATACCATAACTGCAGCATCAGCAGCTACATGCTCATGTTCCACAGACGATGAAGTAGAGGGAAAGGAACAAGATTCCCTATCATCTTGAGTGGATGGAGTGGGTTTCTTTAAACTTCGTTTTGGAGTCACAATTCGAGGCTTTTGGATCTTCCCTCTATTCCCTTTGGTATCTTCTGCAGATTCAGAATTACTTTTTTTGCAAATTAAAGATAAAAATCCCAACGGTTTTCGTCCACTCCTGTTCAAAACAAATACAGTCAGGATGTCATAGGATTGCTCCATAAAAGGAAGATGTAAATAGTATTGCAGAAGTCCAACTCATTACACAGGAAACAAACACCTACAGGACATAAGAAAATTCTAAAGGAAAAAACCAAAAAGTCATTGTGAGAAAGGCTTTTGTATTACTCTGGTACAAGAGCTTTTTTGAACAGTCACAGAGACTCTTGACAATTTTTCACCCTGACAACAGGAACCTATTATTTGCTGCTAATCTACAGCCTGTAATAAGCTACCAGACTATCAGAGAGTGGTTCCAAGAGGGTGAAGACCCACTCCTGAAGAACAAACTGAAAATTCTGAGCATCCTTCATGTAATCAATGGGAAACGAAACCTCATCCCCCAAGATGAGGCTACAGCAGACTACCTGCTCCAAGGTTTTAGCCTACTTACAGCACCAAACCCAGACCACTGAGTTTATGGAAGTCACGGCACTGAGGGAGGTACACAAAGCATTAACTTTTCATGTTGTTAAGAGTTTACAAATTAGAAAGTAAACTTTAGGGAAGGATTCTGATGTTAATACATCACTATCCAATTGCTGTGGATGTGCCAAGTATAAATAGTCAGTATTGGTACTCACACAAGCATAACGAAAAAGTAAAGGACAGATTAGAAGAGGCCAGTGCAGCATTACAGTTAAAATAATTGAGCACAGGAGCAACAGAGAGCAGGAACTCAAACCATTTAAACAAACAGTACAGAAAGATATATTTAAAAAATCAAGTCAACAGATAGGTTAGAGGAATATCCTCTGAGCTGCCAAGACTGAAACTCCTTTGGGGAAATGACTTAAGTTAGTCCTAAAAACCCAGTGTGCTCAGTACTGTACCAGTAACAAATCTTACTGGCAGGACAAACACCAAAACAAGTGGATGAGTATATATCTCACAACATGAGACTTACCTATGGAAAACAACAAACTGTCCTGAGTTCCTATCATAGCCAATGGATGTCTGCCTGACAAGAGGCACCTATCATGTCTAAATAGACATACAGTATGTCAGTAGTGTCCTCCAGCTGATCTACTCATTTAATGAGTCATTTAATGAGTAAACTAATGCAAATTTCCAAGAAGACAGTTTGATCCTTTCTGATTTGCAGGAGATTATATATACTGTAACTCTTAGCCATGCGGTCACAAACAATGGTACTGAAAAAATGTCAACATAAAAACACAATCTTTTTTTACAGAACAAGCTGACTAAGCATTATTGCAATTACTGCATACCTGAGTAATGGAGCTTTTGAAGATGATGCTGGGCTTCCAATATGTTCCAACTGTGCAGATTCAGGTACATTCTCCTGCTTGCCTTGTCCACTTATTTCTGCTTTCCTGTTAGAAGTTAATCTAGACATAACCTCCTCTTCTGTTTTGGATGCTGGATTCTCAAGTGGTGCTTTCCCTAAGCTCTCCAAAAGCTCAAGCTGGTTTCTCTCAGCCAGTTGTGACATAGACACCAACACAGAAGTAAGTACTTTTCCCTTTGCTGAAGACTCTGTTTTTTGAAAAGGATTCCCTGTAAAAGGAGTTGAGAGTCAAAGACTTCAGTGATAACACAAGAGCCCAAAAAATGCACGACATTAAAATGGCTTGCACCATTACAACAGAACGGCTGAATTTTTGTTTAGTCTTATTCGTCCATTTATTTTTATAAGTCATCACTATGAATTAAAAGTTCATGATGTACTTTTGAAACCTGTAAGATCATACAGATGTTATGGGGAAAAGCTGGTAGAAGTGGGGTTTTAAATTTTACAGCACACTCTTCCCCCTCTCATCCTTTACAGCACACCATAGAACTTAGTCTAGTCATCTAGCTGTTTAAGCTTCTACAACTTCCCTTGGAAGTCTTTTTCAGGGCCAAAATTATTGTTCACCAAGTCCTTCACAGGCTTAGATCAATGAAGATTGCATTGTCAGCAATTCTGCTCTTTCTCTGTTTCTTCAGAGGCAGATTAAGTTCTCAAACAATTACATACAGTAGAAATGCAAAACAAAATAAAAATAAATTATTTTGGCATAGTGTGGTTTATACTTTTGATTATTAGTGCTCTTTAACAGGTGGAAGTATTTGCTTGAGAGGAGATAACATATTTAGTCAAAAAACCCTCTCAGATTTCACCAATAAACTAGCTATGGCAATGCTTTTAAAACCATTATTAAATTAACAACGTTTATGTAATCTGGCACACCTAGTTTATAGCAGAAAGCATGGAATGGCGGTATTAGTGTAGTACCAGGAAAATTTGTTTCTACTTTTATATTAGATGGCCTCAGACAGAACTATTTAGCATGACAACCAGTATTAAGTTGTGATGCATTTACATTCATTATACTTCGGTTTGCAAGTTTAAGTGTACCTACCAGAAGTTACCACTGGTACATCTGTGGATTGAATTGAATAACCCTGTATTTCAAAAAAAAAGAAAAAGTTTTTTTATTGCTCTCAATACAGAAGAGACAATGAAGTTGATAAACTCATATCACACATGCACAGATCTATGAGCAGGACTGATACAGAAGACAGTGCAGCATCATTCATCACTTAACTCATTTCCTGAGCAGGCTTTTCAAGGTGTTCTTACGACAAATTACTCAAGACAAGGATATTGAGATAAGAGATCAAAGAAGGAAGAAGATTGTTATCCATCCCTTCCTAGACAAGCTCTCTGAGTCATGTGGGGAATTACCACCCATTCCTGCACCAAGGTACACTATACAATCTTAGCCCACCTACTAAGATCAATGGTAGTCACTGCCACAAGCTTGGTCATATTGTAAAAAAGTACAGAAGGAAGCTGGAAAGATGGTGGCTTATTTTCACTGGCAGCTTGCTCTTTAAAACCAGTACCTACTATGTTAAGAATCAATAGGAACTTATCTAACAGTTTCTTCATGTAACAGAAACAAAGCAGATTCAAAACATCATTCAGTGAACCTAGACAGCCTGCCAGTCACTCAATATACCTCCAGAGTTTCCCCTCCTGCAATGTCATTGTCATAAGGGCGATGCAGAATGAACCAAGTAAGATGTATTACCAGTTTGTCTACTAGGAAGTCTAAATTAAAAATCCTGAGCGCCTACAGATTCTTAAAAAACCCTAATACTAAATAAATGAACACCTAAAACCTGTTATAGATTTAAAAATTAAAAGCAATCTGTAGGTGTTGATTTTCCTTTTAAGTTGTATAGGCAGTACATACTTAAGCAAGTGACACCATTAAAAAATAAACATAATTAAAATGCTCTATTATGTATTATGCATCTACCCCAAGCATGAAAACTCACCAAATTACAATCTCACCTTGTAAGTAGTTTCCAGGTTATCTTCCACTGCAACAATAGATGGAGTTTTCTTGGAAGGAGGAAAATCATTCTCTTCAAGATCAGCAGCCAACCGTTTTTGAGCTGTCTGCAACTTTGGAACAGGGTCTACTGCACTCTCTAGTTGTTTGGTTTCCACACTGCTGTTTAAAGGTGTAGAAACTTCACCAGCAGCGGTTGTCAAGGATCCGATGCTGTTTATATATATAAAGTCATTATTTTGACAATACAAGAAGCCAAAATTTACTTCATATAAGGTTTCTGTATGGAAATTACACCTGAATCTATGGTGATATTCTTTCTTGCTTAATGTCAACATTGACTTCAAATGTACCATTTACTACCAAGAAACATTTTGTTGTGCTATCTGGAGTTAGTTTTTCTAGTCAAAATTGAATCTAGTTACTTTAGCTGTTCTATTTGAACTCCCCTTGGTCTTTTCACATGGTGTAAAAATATGGCAACTTATTAACTGCCCTAGAAAATGCTAAAATACAGTATTATTTATTTGCACCGTTGAACCTCCACATGCTGTATGATCTCAAAAGACATACAGACGTATATAAGACATTCAGAGAAGCAGCAGAGACTAGGAAAACAGGGTAAAGCAGTACAGGAACAGTGAGACAGAACAGGTACTCTAACTCTGCCTGTCAGCAATTCTGTTTATCATCAGTATTTCCACAGGAGTTAGAATTCTTACACTGTGTAGCTAGCATTCACTCAAAGACCTATCCTTTCAATAAAGGAATGATATTAGCATCTGATCTCACAGGGCAAGATTCTCCACAATTATGTGGAATCACATCTCTAGTTATAATCTGAGGACTTACATTAGTACAGTATTAGGGTTTGGGGGGTTTTTACTACTTTGCAACAATTCCATTCTTCAGAATATCTTCTTCCTTTGATTTCTTTTTTCTCCCAGACTAAGAGATTTAGTTCAACCGTAATGTTGACACAACGATTTTGTTACACTGCATTGAGAGGTACTCTTTGTAAAAGAAATTCAAACCCTGTTGGATTGCAGTAGACAAACCAGCTGTTATTCTTTCGAGTAATTAATTGGTTTGTGTTTTCAGCTTGTCTGCCTTTTAAACACAGCAAACTCAAGAGAATGATATAAGAATTTACATCTACTGTTTGTCACGTTTTCCAGAAGACCATCTCCATCAAAAATCTGGAAGAGCAATTAATAAAGAGCTACTCTATAAAACTGTTAAAGTACTGTAAAAATGCAAACATGCTCCGATTTTTTCATTTCAACTGCTTTGCATTGTAAGTATCCACAAGGCGAAATAAAGCTCTAGCTGGACAAATTACTTCTACTAAAAAAGAATACTTACTCTAAAGGGTAAATCAGAATTAAGGTGACATCAAAATCCCAGCTAACTAAACCACTAAATTTAAAACATGTACAGAATCTTCCTCGAATCTGATTAAAGCCCTTTTCACTTTCTTAATTCTCTAACCAGTTCATCAAAATTACTTCCTCTTGCACTTCTTTTGAGAAGTTCTAATCTGTACTTCACATTCAGAGAACAATGAAGGTACACAAAAAGTGTTTCAATTTGATAAAAAAGAAAGCATTTACCTCTCCATATCAGTCACAGTTGTTTCACTTGCATTTATTGGGCTGATAAGTATTGGGGCTGGTAGTACTGGTTCTGAAGTTTGTTCCAGCATAGCAGATGCATCAAACTCTTTTGAGTCAGCTGGGATTTCCACCAATGTTAAAATGAATGTCTGTTCTTCCTCTGGACATCTATGATCATCATTCACTACTATAATTTTTTCAGGGAAATAAATAACAAAAAAAATATTAATCAAATATGAAATTATGCTGTTCTCTTCATGTCCTCCCTACATGGAATACTGAAATTTTAGGCACTTATTTCTCATGGAAAAAGGCACTGGGCATCTTCTTGAGACAATAAGCTTCCTATCTTCTCAGATGAGATACATCATCATCTTGTGGTGCCTATTCACTGCAGTGGAATCCTGATTATCATTCAGAATGAGGAATATTGAAAATGCCTAGTAATGATGAAGATTTTAAATGGGTGTTCTAGTATTAAAGAGCAATTTGCAGTTTAATTAAACTTGTGTCATGGTGGTCAAATGGCCCTGTGTCTTTAATTGCAACTCTCAGGTATTAAGAGTTATTTCTTTAAATGGCAGATATCTGCTGTTATGAAGGTAAACACAGGATTTTTCCCCTCGCTGCAGATTGGCAGAACAGGATCTGAGAAGCACAGTCTTGAATTTAATAGATGAAAAATATAAATAATTTAATCAACAAACAGACATTAACAGATAACTGCCAAATGCCATCTGTTAGAACTTAAGGAACAAACATTTGTGAAGTTTTCAAAAGATAGAAAACAACAATGGTACTCCATTACTTAAGACAGCTCTCAATGATGTAAAGCTGTTATTCCAACCTCAACTTGCTTGGATTCTTCATCTAATTCAACATAATTTAAGATGCTTCATCCCAAGACTCTTGCAGTAACAGAGCATAGCAACAGATGTCTAAGAAGAAGTATTAGCCTGCTTTTTTGCACAAGCTCATGAGTTACAGCTTTGGACTGCAGTTTCCATGTATAGTATTCTGGGCTTCTGTCACTGTGACTATCCCATATGTTAGACAAGTAGTGGTTCAAAACCAACTGCATTTCAATTTGTTCTAGGGAAAAGCAGACACCACCTTCATAACTTTCATCGCACCTGATCCACTAGGCATTAATCTGTTGATTCAGTACAGCTAAAGAAGGAAGTTTGATTGTCTTACTTACACTTCTCCTCTTCTTCCTTCTCTCCTGCTACACACTTGCACAGTACAGCCCTCCTACTCACACAACTCTGACAACAGCATTCACTTGATAACTTCATGAGCAACTGTAGCTCAATAAGCCAGTGGACAACTACACAGTTTCTCTCCCTCTGTTGTGTTCAGTTTTTAACAAGTGAGTCAGAGGTGCATAAAGCGCTCTAAAAACTGCTGTACCTACCACAAGGTAAGCAGCAGAAGCTCACAACAGGGCAAGAGAACAAGTTTCCCCTCCACTGGTATTTAAACTTAAAGAAGGGCTATTCAAAAAGTTCCCAAGTCTAGTTTCTGTTAACAAAATGTAAGGACAAGAGGCTAGGGAGGGGAATGTCACTATGGTGTGGATCATTATTTGTGTTAATGGAATAGATTGATTAATCACGTCAATGAAAACTTTAATTTTTTTAAAATGAAAATTTTAGAGGTTTTATTCATCTTTTAGCAACTGCAACATACACAAATGTGGGCTTTTGCTAACTTTGAATATTAGCACATTATACCTGAAGTTTCTTCTGTGCTGCTTATGCAATGTTGTTGAGCATCCTGAGTACAAGCTTCATTCTAGAAACAACATAGTTGAAATAAAACAACTTAATGAATCTGGGAAATAACTCTAGGAAACAGGAAGAAATAAAGCATGTCAAATGTTGAAGAGCTAAAACATCTAATCACATCATCGTTATTTCATTTGTCAGTTTTCACTTCTAGCTGTTCTATGTTGAAGAGTATCAGCCTAATAAGGACAAGAAACACTGGGGAAATATAAAATTTATATGCAGCTTGTTGTCTGTATTGATGGTTTGTCAAAATAAATTTATCCTTCCTACAGCACAACCCTGCCAGAGATGACTCACACAATAAATTGTTCAGTGGCACTAAGAAAGCAGATTCCTACAACCCTTAACAAACCACTGAGTGCCAAAGAAAAACATCAAGCTCTACAGCTCATCTATCCCTTCCCTTCTGTGGCTTGTCCCTTTGCCAAAACCAGGAATAATCTACTCCAAGCTGCCTTTTCTCATACTCTCTGCCAGGCCTGTAAGAGCCACATCATTCTTGCACGTTTTTCTAATGTGAAATCAGCCTTGACACATCAACCCGCTGCACTCAGGAAACAAGCTTCTATGCATCAGCTGTTCCACCGTAACTACGTGCTCAGACAACACTAGAAACTCTGAGGGAACTGCGAACGAACCTTTCTCTCATGAAGAAATAAGGTAACTCTCATTTCTACCAGAACACAGACACACAAACCACTGCAAAGAAATGTATGTAAAAGACGTATTGTTTGTCCATGACACCATACATGATGGTGATATAAATGATATAGATATATGTAAAAACATGCAAAATTTCTGTATATCATATAATAATATGCACCTAAAGCTCTTAATTGTTCTTCTTAAATAAATGAGAAAGAGCGTAACAAAGGATGCAGTTTGTTTTAAACAAAGCAAATGAAAGCGACAATGAACATGCTCCATCCAAGCAATAACATTTTAACTTCATTTTAATGTGAACAAATATAACAGTAAGAGGTCACACAGAATAGATACAAAATACTAGGAAACTTTTTCCATCAAGACTTCTTAAAAATTCCTCACAGTTTTGCTAATGTGTATCACTTTTTACTGAAATGTTCTAAACAGAGTTTGCAAAGATTAAGTTTGTCCGAAAGGTTGTTTGGATATGCCCCTGCAAAAAAGTGAGTTTCATTTATCAGCTGAAGTACCAGGTCTTTAGACCTGGTGACTACATTTGCAGTGAAAACCTCTTTCTTTACAGAATTTCAAGAACTGCGCACTTCTGGACTGTAATTAGATTCTTGTTCTTTACCTGAGTAAAGCTGACTGTACATATATTGTGCTCAAGAGGACAAGGACTTTGCTCAGAAAATTCATCCACAGAACTTGGATTTGGACAATCTTCTAGACCAAGGTGTGATTTTTCAGGTTTTGGTGATGCAGTTAGATGTCTTAAATCTCCTGAACTTCCACAGGCATCTCTTATCTGCTTTTCTGTTCTGCAAGGTATACATCTAGTTAATTTGAAACCAATGAAGATACCCTGTGCAAATGCTAAATTCAGTGTTACAATGTATTTAACTTGAATCATATGTAATTACAGGGAAATAAAGCACCTGTTTAAAAACTACATCATTGTACTCAAGAGAACGCATAATCTTTGAATGAATCTACATGAAGAATTTCGGGGAAAGGCCTCTGTAACTCCACTAATGGAGCCATTCCTACTGAAACTACAACCAAGCATGAAGCTTTATAAGCTCATTAACATTTCTAAATGAATCGACTCCTTAACATTTCCTTGCAGTTTCATGAAAGACAGTTAAGCAGCAAGGTAATTACCAAGTTCTGAAATAGCAAACATAAGTTAATGTTCTACCTCCAAAAGCCGTAGCACAACATGCAAGTGAGAAAAACCTAAACTGTATACTATCTGTATAAACGCACGCAGTACGCGTGAGCGCACTGTTTCCATTACCATCACACACTACACCTGAACTTCAGCTGCGTATTTTAAGAGACAGTAGGAATAAAGTCAGTATTAAGTGACGAGCCTTCTTACCTCTCAGTTTTGTCTACTTGCTTGGTAAGTTCCATACTTCCAGTTTCAAAGTCATGAAGAACTGAAGAATCAGCAGCAGCTGGTCTGATTGTTTCTAGTTCCACCTTCTGCATTTCTGTATTACCCCTCAGGGTTGTAGGATCTAAGTTTTACCAGAATAAAAATTAAAATAATGTCTTTTCCATCTGTGGGTGTATATACATATTTGTATTACTTTTTACATATAACCTTTTATATATTAAAATTTTGTAGCATGTTTATATAGACACGTATACATGAATGTGCACATCTACTTGTGTCTTATACAAATAAGGCAGATACACATATCTCATCCTGCTCTTTGTTATCTTGTGCATTTTGCCAGTGATATGAAGATAATTAAGAGTTTGAAGACTACCTTTTCTGCAACTGCTTTAAGAATAGAAAACCAGTTCTTTCTAGCTCCTCTTCTACTTTTAATGGAAGGAAAAGACAGTAATAATAGTAAGCGAAAAAAGTACACTGTACTGGACTGTATTTCTGTAATTGGCAGTCCAGTAATTTAAGTGCTTTCCAGGTAATTTAATACCTGCAGAAAAAAAACAGTTATTCAAATTTCATTTAATTTTATACTGAGAGATATACTCAAGTATAAAACTACATCACAAATGGCTACCCTACATTACAATGGTGATGTATCATCTGTGAACATGAACGGAAAGTAAAGACTTTCAGCTTTCATTTCATAAACAGCTGTGAACCTATTGAATAACCATTTTCAGAGCCCTAGGATAAGAAACAGGCTTACCAGTTTGAATTTGCTCTAGTTGTTCTGCAAGTACATTTGCATCAAGTATCTCCTGCATTATGTTTCCATTAGACCTCAATATTCCAGAGGTTGGCTCAGGCTCCAGGTGTCCGCCTTCTGTCAGTCTCATACTATTCACCACAGGCAAAGAGCCACCACTGCAAGTAAAAGGAAAAACGTCAACAACAGAGTTCTTGATTTTTGACAGTGAAGAGAAGATATAAGAAATATGGGGTAGATCAGACAATGAAGACCTGAAATGCAAGCTGCAACTGGCAGAGAAGACAGAAAACTATTCGGCAGAATAAAAAAATAAAAATAATCTGCAAATTGAAACAGAGAAGTATGCTGCAAACTAATATGTTTCCAACGTAAAGGAAGGAAAAAAAAAGAAAATTTGAAATGTTTAAATAATGGGAGAAGATCAGAAATCTAATACATATGACATAGCAGTTAGTTCTGGTTTAATAATATAATTAAACTGGATGCAAAATAAATTATCTTGGATTATGATTTTTCGAAGAGTATAATCTCATCGTTTGTTCAAGCAATCAACAAGTTAAATAGGCTTTCAAACAATACATGATCACCAGCAGATGTTTCTCTGGACAAGTGTCCCATTAAGCTGTCTCATAATTCACAAATGCAAAATTATAAAAGATCAATCACTAAAAACCATAACAATAGAAAATTAACTAGTTTCTTGCCATCCCTTTGTTCTTAATCTTTAATCTACACCCCACAGCAGCAGTGACATTTAAGTAATTTGCCTTGGTCTAATTAGCTGTAGAGAACTTTGTGAAAAAGACCTTGGGAATTAACAGTGATCCAGTACAACTTAGTTTGCATATTTTTTTCTCCCCCCCCTTCCGCAGGGAATTTATTTCAATTCATTTAATGAGAGAAAAACTAGTTGTAGATCCCCAAAATTACATACAAACACGTCATGAAAGTAGTAAGAAAGAGACAAGAGGTGTTTTTGCAGATTACATACTAAATTACGTAAACTGATAAACCTTCACTAAAGCAAGACTGCTTGCAAATCAATAAAAATACCAGGAAGAACCTAGCAAAAGTAAGCAGTGCCAGAGGATCTCTCTCACTAAAGAAAATGAAGTAGTAATTTAACCTGGTATCAGCAGCATCCATCTCTGAATATTCTTCTACACCTATTCTTGCGTCAGGGATTTGATGCTCTACACTGATGCTGTTTCCATCCTCAGAAGGCAGCAATTCCTCAACAGAAGTATCTGGAGCAAGCAAATACTGACTAGAAGTTCTATTTTCTTTGGAGTAGGTGCAAATTACAAGGCTATCAGCTGTGTCCAAGTCATCTTGAGCAGATGACATATGTGTCCGTTCTGGTTATAACAATAAACAGAAAGGGAAAACGTCATTTAAAACACTCAGGTTTGGCATGTATGTAAAGCTATATAACTTCAACCTCATTTAACAAAGTTTGTATTCTCCAAAGACACAGATTCAAATCCCAGATAAATACAGTCTGAAGAGAACATTTTTGGTAGTAAGAACACAAAAACTAAGATTCAGCCAATAAAAGCAGATAATAAATGCTACACAAAATCTGTAAAAAACCCAGGTAATTTCAGGTTGTAGCTAGTTAGGGTGAAAAGGCTATGCTTCACATTAAAGGCCTGAAAAGATCACTGAAACTTACAGCCATTTAAGCTTGATCCCTTTCTTTTGTCCAGTTTACCTGACCAGATCAACTCAAACATGTGCTTCCTAAAACAGGTCACAGAAACAACTTTCTAGCAGTAATACAGTCGGCAGTATTCAGTAGGGTGCCTGCCTTTTTCCAGCCAACCTGCATTGGCTGGACTCACTGTGTTACAATGCAACAGGACTAAAAGCATAAAAGATTCTTGACCTCCTGCTATGCAGCAGCATGTGGAAGAGCTTTGCAGCCACTGCTCCACTCCTCCTTAGGTGGACCCAGAAAGCACAAGAGCAAGGCTTTATCCCATAAATCAGATCATACCTTCAGTGCTTGTTTTTAACTGGAAATTTGGATCACCCATTGCAAGTAAAGTCATAGCAGCTTCAGTGCTTCCATCGTTAATTCCTGTGAAGTTGTTGACACACATTAAAATTCACAACCACATTAACAAGAAATCCACTTACCCATATTCAAAAAGTATTTGATACTACCATCAATACAGTGAAATACGTATTTTTTAAATTAACCTTATTTATGGACGAAAATGCTTGCAGAAAAGCAGCCATTCTTATCCAGCAAATTCAAACTACTGTTAAAACACTGAGCAGCAACATGACTGCCTTTAATGGAGTACTGGATACAGGTGGCAAGGTGTTGGCAGCAGGGGACTGCCCTGGACACAGCCAGTTCCAGCTGACCCACTGCAGGACACAGCTGAGCCTGTCAGCCAAGATGGTGGGACCTCTGGGAAGTATATTTTAAGAAGGGGAAAAAAGTATATATCGGTAGCAAGTTAACAGGAAATACATGAGCAAGATATACCTTTGTCCACATCTGGATTCTTATGTGTGGCTGTTTCCTTAAATACAAAGAAAAACAATATCAAAGTTCTATATAAAATGACTCCACAATTTTTATTTAATGCTTACACGTAAATTCTGTGCCCACAGGTTACCCTGGTTTTAAGGCTAACAATATTTACTAACACAGTTTTCCCACAGCTGTGCCTCATATCTGTGTGGGACAGGTAGCAGTCTAATAAGCTAGACAGTTACATTCAGACATGGCAACAAGAGACTGCTGAAACAGCTTTGTATGAACAATGAAACAAACAAAAACATTCTTACAGCTGTTGAGCTGCTTACTTTTTCTTCCCTCTGTACTACTGGTTGGTTAGATGCACAAGAAAGACTTTCAGCATCAGTAGCCACCTGCACATCCGGGATATCCACAGATATTTCCAGCTGTAAAAATAATTTTACAGGTGTTTCATTTCATCAGATTCAAAAGAAAATCTGTCAAATGCAAATTTTTATAAACGTCACATATTTAACAGATGTTCAACATCTAGAGAGATCTTTCACAAAAATCATACCTTCTGATTTGAGAAGGGAGCAGTGGTATGAACTGCAGGCACAACAGGTACTGCTACCTGTAGCTAAGTGGAAGCATCAGACACCTTAAGGCCTTGCTTCTAGTCACACATTTCTCCACCAAACTAAGTTATGCAGCTGAGAACCTTTATAGTGACTGTTTACCTCAAATGGATTTTGTTAGTTTTCACTCTTTTTCTGCTTTTTAAGTCTTTAGGAAGGAAAAAGAGACTTATTTCCAAAGCAATATAGGGAATAGACATACAGACACACAGAAACGTACCCACTCACCATCTTATCTATTTTTTTTTCTTCTTCGGCACTGTATTTTCACTGAGAACTTCAGACATTTGACATTTTCAGAACTGAGGACTTGAAATTTCACAGAATTTATGAACTTCCAGATAAGTTCTCATGAAAAACACTGCTCAGTCTGGGTTGCTCTCCAAGGCTTTCACTTTTTACAGATACTTTTGACCAACCTATTTAAATTTTACAACAGCTGGGTCCTCAGGTATCTAACCACATCCCTCACTAGTACTCATGTCTCTTAAGTGTTAAACTAGGCAACTTGAATGTCATGCCCACAAGTAATACATATTCCACATCTCTGAAATCAAAGATTCAGCAAAAGTTTCCATGCAGCAACTTTGCTGCCCATTATTATTCTATAGATCCTTTGGTGTTTTGACTGAGCGTTAAACTATTCTGCTGTTTCATCTGGAGAAAGAAACTGTGTGATTAATTCAGGAGACAATAAAACGCAGGATTTCAATGGGCAAAGAGAGGAAGAGGACCAGCAGTAGTAGTAAGCAAAAAAGCACTAGAAAGCAAAACGCACTGAAGTGAATGGAAAGTAGCGATGACAGGGAAAAAAACATAGAAAAACATCTAAGCCTTTGAACACCATCCCTTCTGAGGCCTTGAACAGAGTCCACTGCTCCCAAACCTCCACAGTTCCCAAAGTTCCCCCAGTTCCCAAAATATGTATGCCATTTCCCCTCTGGTGATTGGTCTAAGTAGATACAATACCATGTGTTGCTACAGTGTTACACGCTCAAGTTTAATACAGTCTAAGGGTGTACATGGAATATAGGACTGCGCTTCAGGAATTAAGTTTCCAACTCTACAAATCATCTATGACAGAGTAAAAATGTATAGTATCTGAAAAAAAACCAAAGATATAGATAGTCTCTCACTGACAGCATCAGGGACTGGGACCTATTGATCTGCCCCTGCCAGATAGAGCAAGAACATCCTTAAGTGGACTGCATCTCTCAGAGAACCCACACTGCAGCATGGACAAGGAAGGAGTGGATTCCACCATACCACCAAGCTCTACTGCAGGAACGAGGGGAACAAGGGCTGGAGATTTTAATGGATATACATCTAAGTTTTTTAACTCATCATCTGAGTTGTATGTTACAGTAACAAGAACAGGAATCAAGGGAAGACAAGCCTCTCAAGAAACCAGGCAAGTAAGCTGTCACTGACCTGAGCTGGCTTTGGTACCCGAACATTCAACACAGCATGCCACCTCTCCTGGACAACCAAGTAATTCATAGAGCCCAAGGCATGGATTAAATAACTAAAAAGGCTATTCGATGGACATTTTAATGTGAGGGGCAGAGCAAGACCAAAGGAATGACAGCAACATATTTATCAAAGAACACAAAGAGAAGCTGTGGCTGATAAGGAGGTACTAGATAGTGTAAGACCTGGGCATGACACAAATGGTATGAAATAAAGGGTGAAGATTGTACTGGGCATGGCTGGGATGAAGTTAATTTTCTTCATACCAGCACACGTCTTTTGGATTTATAACCATAACAGTGTCGGTAACACACTGGTGTTTTTGCTATTCCTGCACAATGCCAAAGCTTTTTTCCTATTCTTTTACCCAGCAGGGAGGCCAGTGGTAAGCAAGAGGTCAGGAGAGCACACAGCTGGGACAGCTGACCCAAACTGAACAAAGGGAAATTCTGTATCATATGATGACATGCTCACCAATAAAAGCTCAGGGAAAGGAGGGAGAAGAGGAGGCCATTTGTGGTTAGGGCACTTGTCTTCCAAAGTTACTCTTACACAGATTGAGGCCCTGATTTCCAGGAAGTAACCTGACAATGGAAAATATCAAACAAATTCCTTATTTTGCTTTTTATTTACACACAGTTTTTCCTTCATGTATGTAACTGTCTTTATACCAATAGAGAAATCTTCTTGCCCTACTTCTAATTTCTCCTTGTCTCACAGGAAGGAGGAGTGAGCAAACAGATGTGTGTATCTGGCTGCTGGTCAGGTCAGCCTACCTGACAGTTAAAAGTTTCTTGGCAAGGGGGACATGACATACAGAAACATTTTCCTCATACCCTCATTTCCTAACATTCAAATATGAAATTGAAGTGCTCCATTTGATCCATCTTGGGCCTCAAAACACGTGGATAAGCATCAAGTCTGGGTCCATATTCAATCCCAACAAGCAAACTGGTGAGTACCCTGCAGATCTATACACAGTTTGTAAACATAACTACACAACTGGATTTTAGGCTTATTGAGTTCAAAACCAAGTGTATGTGCCAAGTAACATCCCTGCTACTCTCATAACCATTCTTACCTTGAATTCGGATAAAACACAAATACTCAGCGATACAATTAGAATAAAATCTTTCTAAACAATTGGAACAAAATTACATATGCAGAAGCCAGCTACACAATACCTCCTCCATGGTTTCCTGTATCTGCGCAGGAACTGGTTTTGGAGATCGAAGACCTATAGGAACAAACACTGGAGCCTTGTTTACTTCCTCTGGTGCAAAGCATTCATCTTCATCATCAAGCTCAAAGTCAGTCGCCTCTTCATCCTCCTCCTCTTGAGAAGCCCGGAGAGTGACAAAGGTTATCTTTGAACTTTTGGGTTCCTTCCCAGATTTTCTTCTCTGTGTAGTTTTCAAACTTTTGCCTCTGGTAGCACTCAGTTTAGCTTCTTGCCTTTGATTCCCCTTCTCACTGCAATCAGCCTCATATTCAAAGGCAGAAGAAGTAGCAGTTTGTGGCTCCAACACATGTTCTGGCAGTGCTGTCCGTTTTGAAAATCTCCTGAACTGCCTTCTAAAGTACAGAACAAAAACAATGAAGTCCAAGACATTCCATATAGAGGGATATTATAAATCGAAACAAACTCAATTAAAAAAAAGTTATCATTGTGACCAACCATGCAAACTATTTACTTTTTAATAGTCACAAATAAGCATTTAATCAGAAATTTAATTTCTTCCTGTGTATATAAAGTACTGATTGTAAATGTATATTACGCAGTTTCAGAGTGCTAGAAATCTCCACAATTAAACTTGCAAGATACAAAATTCTTTATTAGAAAGGCATGAAATGATTTTAATTTTGAGGGATGTGGAAGTTGCATACTTTTTAAGTCATGAGAACACTTCTAGCTTTTTTTTTTTTTGCTAAAGCTACACTCTATGATACTTTGGTTGATCAGACTATTGTTTACAAACTGAAACTGTTAGATGGTAACTACTTGTCTGCTTTGGCTTCTCAGACAGCATTCTCCTCAATAATCAGTTACCTACTGCTTCCTTCCTCAAAATCATGGGCACAACCACTTTGAGTATCAAAAGTAATTGCAAACTTCCCCCCCAAAACATCCTCATTGGTAAACTGGTGGGCAGTGGAAGCAAATGGCAGCGGACGACACTTCTAGCACAAAGTTTCTTTTCAGGTTAATCCCACCAGTCCCTGTGCCCCCAAATATAGGTACTCTCAAGTCGTCTCCTGTAAAATCAGGAATTTCTGTTGAAACTATGGGATGGATTGGTGAGAGTGCTGGCTGTGTTCATTTTATGAGAATACAGGCAGACTAAGAGACAAAGGGGTAACTGCACACAGCTGCTAAGTTCAGATGGAAGACAAAAAACTGACATGCTGCATGCACTCACATAACACGTGGCAGAACTACAGCCAATAATTATAAATCAACTGAGTTTGGTTTACAAACCAAAACAGTTGTTTTACCTTGTGAGATTGTCTGAATGTTTTTCCTGTGAGGCAGAAAGCTGAGAATCATTATCTTGTTCTACCTGACTCTCACTCTCTGACGATATCCCTGGAGACTGGAGTGTAATGTCCTGCCTGATTCTCTTACAGGATGTTTCTTCGATATTCTCTGCAAAATTGTGTCTCTTTGTAGCTTCTGAGAAGGATCCAGCTTCCATTGTATTACTGGAGTTTTGCTGAATAGAGGAGATAATTACTACCATATTAAGTGCCAAACATTTATAACTGGTTTTTGGTGACTTAAAAAACTTCATTTGAGGATCTTGAGAATGTGCCCAGCTCTCATCTCTGGTAACTTGGGATATTTTTCCTCACTGTCTTTAATTTTGGGTTCTATAACAGAGGTGTCATTAACTGGTATTATCTATGATGCTTGAATTCCCAGTGCTGCTGGTAGTTAATAGACCAAGACCATGCTCAATTTGTCAAGAGCCACAACTCTTTAAAAGCTGGAAAGACAAATTGTTTTCTAAAATTACCTATTAATTTAAAGAACAATTTGCAGGAAGCAAAAATTTTTTTTTTCTGCCTTGAGAATAAGCTAGGAAGAAAAAACTACCCTATTTTCTATAAAAGCATTTAAATATTATTCAACATATACACAGACAAACATCAGCAGCCACAGTTCTGTCAACTATGGATACTTGGCTAAAATAGTATGTTAACTGGAAGACTTGAGTCATCCATATAGAAAATAGGGAACACCAGATAAACTTGACTCAGTTATCACAGCATTAGACAGAGACGGAACTAGTCTGGGCTAAGTTAGGCCTGCTGATCAAATTTAAGAAGGTCTGAACTTTGTTCACACTCATTTTAATTTCTAAGTATACTAACAAAGATTTTAGGTAGTATCTGAAGTTAGTTAACTGCCTTATTTTCCATTGTTCAATGAAAAACAGTAAATTATTTTTTAACAATGTTAGCATGTATTTATTATAATGCAAATTTCTGACCATATAAACCATAGAACTTTGGACAACAGTGCGTATTAAGTATTTCTGCAGTTTTTAGATTCTAAGTCCATTTATTCAGCATAATTTCCAATCGTGAATTAAAAAAAAAAAAAAAAAATCAAATAATCATGTTAACGTTTTCCAGTCATGCACTGAATTTCTGTGCCAGCTATGGTTCTAAGAACTTGGGCAAAAGGATTGAGTTAAAACTGGCTCAAAATACATGATCAGCACTTACCACTGATACACTTGTTTTTAGTAACACCAAACACTCTTCTTCATTTCTCTCAGTGTTGCACTCTTCTCTGTTTTCACCCTCTTCAGGATAATTTCTTTTCCTAGTAAGCCTCATTAGGTCTGGCCTTGGGTTCCAATCGGGTTCCCTTGCTCTCTGCTCACTTTCTTCTCCAGACCTTAATTTATCATTGGACCTACAAAAATATGTTAAAACTCTTACTTCTAAAAAACTACAAAGTACACTCTATAAGCTTGGCTTACTATCAGCTATTTAGAACTTCTAGCTAGAAATGAACTTGTGTTTTGAATTTTTATTTGCTTAGTTGGTTACATGTAAAAAAACATAAAGGAAGAAAAAAACACTGCAAAAAGGAGATAATTCATCTGCAGCAGTGGAGCCTTCCTGATTACTTTTGGGAAAGATTTTTGGAAGGAAAACAACATTAAGTCAGATAGATTGGAAAGTGTCAGCTATACCAACATAGGTCTTCAAAATTAAGCAGCCATAGGAACATTATATTCACTAATTCCAGTGCTCAAGGTCCTACTGCTTTCAAAATGGATACAATTTTTCTATCTGTTCAAACACATTCAGATCAGTTAGACAAAATCTTGGCCTTCTAAACTCATGACTTGAGAAAAAGGGACTAAGAGTAATCCAAAAAAATACCATTTAGTCAGCCTCATCTCAATCCCTGGGAAAGTGATGGAACAACTAAACCTGGAAACTATTTCCAAACACACAAAAAACAACCTTTACTTGGAGTAGTCAGCATGGCTTTGTAATGGGGAAGTTATGCTTAATCAACTTGATAACCTCTTTCAACAAAATGACTGGCTCAATAAATGACGGGAGAGCAGTAAATAGTGTCTGCCTTGACTCCAGTAAGGCTTGTAACACTTTGAACACTGTCTCTTCTAACATGCTCATAAGAGCTCTAGCTGATGAAGTATGGACTGAAAGTGCACTAAAAACTGACTGAGTTGTCAGGTTCTTTGTGATCAGTGACACAAAGTCCAGCTGGAGACCAATAACCAACAGTGTGCCCCATGGGTCAATACTGTATCAAATCCTGTCCAGTATCTCCACAAATGATCTGGATGATGGAGCAGGGTGTAACCTCAGCAAGTTTACAGATTAGACAGATCTAGAAGGAATTGCTTCCCAAAGACAGACACACTCAAAGGTTGTACTAGCCTCCAAA
>VWPU01021351.1:0-26864 GCA_013398955.1 Callaeas wilsoni
CACCTGTCCAAACCAAGACAGGATCTTACATTCATATAGACTTTTCTAAAATACAGATTTTGAACTTCACTTGGCTAATGTAAAATAAACTGCATGACTGCATAAACTTGTGTATGACACTCAGATAGAAGTGAGTATTTGTGGTGCTGACTTTGATTGCCTATACTGTTAGATTGTGTGTCTGTCCTCTGTAAGATAATATTTTTCAATAAATAACTGCAAAGTAGACTTATCTTCCTCCTTCAGAATGTGCTTTAAAATCTTCCTTTGTTGCAGTGCCTACAAGAAGCTTGACAACAGTGGTTAGGACACTGATGATTTGAGACTACCAGCTGTCAGGCTGACTGGTGTTGTCAAAGTGTTCCTCATTCCATCAGTCTGTCTTTTTCCATCTGTTGCATCTCACTTCCTATAGAACTCCTAAGAGTAGGGACAGCTTCTATATTTTCAGATAAACAGCACTGAGGACAATCATAGATACCAAATAAAAACAGGAAAAGAATGAAAAAAAAAAAAAGACATTGTCAGAAAAAATCCAAGAAATCTTTGTAGGATAAAAAAAAAAAAAAGGGAAAAAAAAATTCCAGAAGTCATCAGAGAGACAGGAGCATTTTCATTCTTCAAATAGCAGAGGAAAAAGAACCACCTGGCTGATTTTTTTGTGAAACATTTAGTTCACTGACATAAAGAGAAACCTCTTTTTATGTCACCTGTTTGAGGGTGTTTGAGGCCAGCATGACCCCTGGCAATATCTTCATTCTCCATCAACAGAGAAGGACGACCAAGCCACCGAGTGGGACAAGTGACTATCAGCCTGCTAGGAAGAGAGCCCTTACAAGCAAAGCACTGCACTGTAGCTGCCTTGTTCGCAGTCTCTAGCACAGGAGTGGGAGGCTGAAGCTGACATTCCAGTGCAGAAACATTGCTTGTCTTTGCAATGCAGAAACTCATTTCTTGTGTTGGACCAATCCTATGGATCCATCCTATTACGTCTTCTCACTGAGGGAAAATGGATAAGCAACATGCAGCTGAGATAATATTGCTTCTGCAAATAGCTTAGCAACTGCCCTCTGTGAAAACATTTTACCTCCTCTGATTGAAGCTCACACTGCAAGCAGCTCATTTCAGATCCTGGCACTATAGAGGCCAGACTTCCAGTCCTTCCAAAGACACTCAGGCATCATGTGCAGAAACATGACATTTTTCCTACTGACCTTTATGCAAAGCAAAAAGCATCACAGCACTACACCTTGACTGTCAAATCCATTGTAACTTGAGCAGTTACTTATTAAATCCAACAAATAAAACTGGAAATGAGGAACACATTTGCATAGCACGTGATACTCTATTAATGTGAACACTATTTAAAAATTAAGTCAATGAAAATTTGTTAAAGCTTTTGTTAAACCCTACCTTCAAAGGTTTGATTTTTAAATTCTTCCTACCTGAAATCATTTATTCATGGGCATATGATATTGAGTTTGGCTTTTAGCTTGCTTCAGTGCTATTACTACTGTAAGGAACCTTTTTGGGTTAGGGTTCCTTTAGATGTTAATTCACACTTTTTTCTCAAAGAATACGGCTCCTTTTTATTGCTAGACATAAGAGGATTATTTGTTTGTTGTTAGACAACTGATGTAAAGTAATTACGTTCTGATTGGCTAACTGGATTTTTTGTCTATGAATCATGGCAGAAGTAGAGGAATTTTTTTTTAGCAGTGCAGCAACATGTATGTGTTTGTACTTCTATTTAGATGTGAGACAAGAGGAATTTAAGGTGCCTTGTAGACATTTGAAACAGTGGCAGTGAGCCCAGTGTTTGAAGCAGTGTAAATTAGTAATTAGTAATCAGTGGGGTCTGATTACAAGCTGTAGGCAGACCTGGCTACTTTGACAATAACTCACAAGCAAGATTCCCATCCTACTTTACCATAATATATGATATTTTGGGACTCCACAACAGTCAGAAAGATTATTCTAAACTTCTCGAGACAAATGGTGTCATGATTTAACACCAGCAGTAAAGTCCCATGCATCCCCTCATTGCCCAACTAGCAGGATCAGGGAGAAATCAGAAGAGTAAGAGCTGCAAAGCTCGTGGGTTGAGATGCAGACAGTTTAATAGGGGGCGCAATAGCAAAGCAAAACAAGGCATGAATTCACTGCTTCCCGTGGCTGGGAAGCTGTTTAGCCATTTCCAGAGGAGCAGGGCCCCATGACATGTAAGAGTGACTTGGGAGGTCAAACCCCGTCAGTTCAAACATCCCCCCCTTCCTTTTCTTCTCCCCACTTTATACACTGAGCCTGATGTCACAAGGTCTGGAATATCCCTTTGGTCAGTTTGGGGTCACCTGTTCCGGCTGTGTCTCCTCCCAACCTCCCAGGCACCTCAGGCACCACCAGTGTGGCAGTGTGAAAAGCAGGAAAGACCTTGGATCTGTGCAATCCCTGCTCAACAACAAGAAAACCATTTTTGTAATATGAACCCTGTGTTCAGGACAAATCTGAAACCCAGCCCTGTACCTGCCACTCTGAACAAAATTACGTCTACCCCAGCTAAAACCAGTACAAATTGTTAACTCCCAACCTATTTCCCCAATAAATAATATTTTCAAATATCTGTATAATTATGGGGTTTGACTCTTCAATTTTCAAGAAGAGATAACCTGACTGATACACAAAATAAAGATGTAATTTTATGATAAAATATAGCTAAATTTGCAAAGAAGGTAAATAAATTTCTACCTGATTATTACTACGTCAAAACACTTGATGTGATTTTGTGACAAAAGACCATTTGATTTTCACAGTTTTGGGAACCAGTTTTTAAATAATGACCGTCTTGAAAAATGGTGTTCTTATATTAATTTAATTTAAGTCATAAAGAGGGTAAGCAAAGAGGGCAGAAGGCCAGTTTGGCTGAACAGGGAACTTCTCATGGAACCTAAGGAAAAAGAAATTGTATCATCTCAGAAAGTGAGGTCAGGCTTCATGGGAAAATGACAGACCTGTTGTTCATATAGGCATTTTCAAATTGAATAAAATGATGGCAGTTACTGAAACAGTAAAGTCAGCAGAAGTAATTTCTGAAATTAAGAAGTAACAGCTCAACTCATTCGTAGTTTAAAATGAAAAGTTTTTATGGGTGGGATCCAGCTATAACAACTCAGTGATGAGAAGACTGAGGAAACAATATTTTTAAGGGAGTCTAGAGAAAACCAGGAAACATCCAAAACAACAATTCATAAACAGTGAAAACACCAGTTCACAAAGAGTGTACATAATTCTTTCAGAGATGTAACATTGGAAGAAAAACAAAAAAAAATACTCAAAGAAAAATTACAAAGGCGTAAGGAAAAAAAATGAAATAGCCAGCTGGAAATTCAAGAACTATATTATATATACCACAGTATAAAATTTCTTCCCAATTATTTGACTGAAAATTACGAGGTAGCTACCAGGACACTAATTATATGTGAGGGGAGTATTTTACCTCCCAAAGACTCAAAACCCAGGCCAGATTCTCTCTTGCATTACATCTCTTTTACAGCACCCAAGTGACTGAAAGTGGCCATGAAATCAACTTCTAGAAATACCCTGAAATAGAAGGACCATCTGAAATGGTATTGAGGCATTCTAAGGGCTTCTTGTTACCTCAGTTCATACCATGTAACTTGTGAAGGAAGGAATGTGTGCTATCTTGGTGCAAGAGACAGCCTTGGACCATCAGCTCCAAAAATGATCTTACTGCTGCAGGTGACTGAACATATTTTTCTAGTTTCCCAAGAACACAAAAGTCTTTACCACATCTTTTTAGATTAAAAATATATGGATGTTTCAGGTGAATAAATTTGGTTGGAGTTACAAATACAAATCAGAGAAAAAAAATAAAAGGAAAAATATCTTAGTAACAATGCTTTATTATAGGAACAGAATAAATGAGATACCTGTGTACATGTGGAAAGAGCACATAATAATTCATGAAGGGACATTACAAAGTACTGCTGTAACACTTTGGCTTCCCTAGAGCTACAGGAAGTGCACTGCCACTATACTTTCCTCCTGGAAAAAGCATGAAGTCCGATTCAAATCTTTTGGCACATTAAGTCCCACTCTAAAAATCTTCCTTCTTCAACCAGCTGGGTGTGTTCGAGGGCTGCTGAATGGTTTGGAATCAGAAAAAGGTTACAAGGCCACAAATAGAGGTGGAAGACAGTATTCAGATGGAGGATATCTGTACTTACACCGTACTATTCAGCATGCCTTCATGATTTTGCTCTGCCCACTCAAAGGATGTTTCTAAAACCACGAGTGAAGCTCTGTTTTCAAACTGCTGTGAACCATTAGTATTTAGGTGTTTAGAAGAATTCTCCCACTTATAGTACAAGAGTCTGATTAAGAAGCAACAGATTAATTATCACAATTTATTAGCTGAGTTGGAAACCTAAGAAATCAGAACAGTATCACAAAGATTTATAACCAAAATTACCAAGACAGGCTGGCAACACTGGCTTTTTATAGAAGTTTGAAAAATTTTATTATTTCAAATATAATGACCATATAGGATGCATTAACAATGTCAGAACAGTTAGGATGCTTCAGTTTACCTGTTCTTAAATATAAAATATTATTCACTATGATGGGAACAGCTTGATTTTGGCAATAAATCAATGTAATTTCAGTAAGGCAGTTTAAGCTCATTCACTGAATGAACATTAAATTCACTCAGATTGTTGCTTTGGCTTCCTGTAAGAAGTTAAAGTGGTTTGACATCAGAGAACTGAACCATTAAACCATGATTTGCTGCTTGTAGAGATGGTCCATACCACAGACTCATACATAGCTGTTGGGCAGCTGGAGGATTCACTGTGCCAGTGGACTCAAAATATTGCAGTTGCACCAGTGCAGTCAGGTACTGTCTCAAACCCTTTTAAGGCAGTAACTTCACTTATCCTATTCAAAGTGTGAGAATGTGTAACCAAAAAGTAAAGCAAAAGTCTAATTTGCAAATGTCAACTCTTCAGTATTCCTCAGATACCTCGTTGCTGCAGCTTCTCAGTGGTAGAGGGCTGGTGACTAACCGAAGGTGGTAAACTGGTGGAACTGTTGTTTTCATGAGAGCCATCCCTTGGTGTGTAAGACAGAATTGTTTTGCCCTCTTAATATTTGACAGCCCCAAGAAAAGGTTTCAGAATGACTGAATTCAGGTTATGTTATTCATCCCATGGAAACGGGAAAAAATGCATACATTAACATGTACTTTCACTGTAATTTTTTTAAAGCCAGAATTTATATTACCCTTTTTAATTATGGGTCACTGTAGTGGGTTGACCCTGGCTCGGCGCCAAGTGCCCACACAGTCGATCTATCACTCCCCTCTCCTGCTGGGACAGGGGAGAATAAGCTGGAGCACGGCCAGTAGGGTGAGATAAGGCAGTTTTATTACAATATGAAGGATAAAGCAAAGCAAAGTCTGCGCACGCGAGCGAAAAAGGACAAATAAAGGATCAATCTCTACTTCCCATGGGCAGCGATGTCCGGACACCTCCCGGGAAGCAGGGCCTCAGCACGCGTAACGGTTGCTCCGGAGGACAGTCAATGAAAACACACGAGTGTCCTCCCTTCCTCCTCTCTCCCTTAGCTTTTATATCTGAGCTGACGTCACATGGTATGGAATATCCCTTTGGCTAATTTGGGTCAGCTGGCCTGGCTGTATCCCCTCCCAGGATCTTGGCCACCCCCATCCTCTTCGATGGGGGAAGGAACATCAGAGGGACAGTGCTGCCCGGCAGTAGCCAAAACACTGCCCTGTTATCAGCACCCATCCAGCTACCAATGCAAAGCACAGCACTGTCAGGGCTGTGAGCTGATCAGACCCAATACAACTCAACCCAATACATAGTGACAAACAGTCACTATGACCTGAATTGACTTACTGAGGTCATGTCCATCTTGCACTGATTTTGGGGTACCTTGTGAGAAACTGGGCTAAGTGCCCCTTCTATTTGAGGTGCTATAACATCCAGAGAGAATACAAGGGATTTGGATTGTTTCTTAAAATTAGGTTGTGCTGTGTTGCATAGAATGAAATTCAGGAGGAGGTGATATAGAACTAAGGAGAGGGAAGTGTAACCAATCGTCTGGTCATAGATGTTACTGACTTGCAGCAATGCTAAATATATGTCTCAGTCAATTGGGTGCTAGATTTAATTATATACTCCTTCTAAAAATTGAAGCCCTTTTATCTGGAGTAAAAGGGCTAGACTGACAAAGTTAGAAAAAGCTTTTAAGGAAGAACAGACAGCAAAAGCCCCCCAAAAAACAAAACAAAAATCCCTCTGCCCAAAACAACCAAGAAACCTACAACCTCCCCCCAAACAACCAACCAAAAACCCCAAAAAAAACCACTAAGACCCCCAGCAAAACCCAAAAACATCGTAGAATTCTTACTTCTCTTTAACGATTCATGGCAATATGACCAATATATTAAAAATAGAATTGATCTTCCACAATAAAGACAATTGTATTTTTCTCATATAAAAGTTTATCTTTTCTCATCTAGATAATAGAATCTCAATCTGTACCAATCTTCGGTCACATTGGTAGTTTTCCTAGACTGCAGTGGAAATTCTTAGCTTTTTCAAGTTGACAATTATTTAGAGGCCAAGAACAGCAGAAAAACGGAGACAAAGTATGTTTCTGCATGAAAGACACTAAGATGGCACTATTTAAATGAAAAACAAAGAATACGTGGGTTTTTGCCAGCAAGTTAAGAAAAGGTTTATTATTACACTTTTATTCTTCTAAGATAAGTGATACTCTTTAATTTACAAAGACACATTTTGGAGATAGCCCATTGAGCCCTAAAAAATGCAGAGTAATCATCATTGACATGACAGAGGCAGTCAATAAATTCTTAGAGGTTTTTAACACTTAGAAGTTTTGGAAAGAAGCCTGTTCTCAAAGAAGCAAGTAAACAAGGTAAAGGATATTTCTTTAACTAAGCATTCTTAAAAGGCTATATAGCTATATATCTTAGATTTCTCATACCCTTTAAGCACTACTCTCATGGACACTCAGGATGCAGGAAACAGTCCAACTTTCCCAAACTGAAGATAGTCAATCTTAGTTCATTCTTACTACAAATCTTCCATGTCCACTTTTTTATAGCACAATGCACATCTCATCACGTGGATCATGGTGTTCACCCTTCACTGGCTGCTTTTCCTTGGGCAGCTTATTGCTGGACTGGATATTTGCAACTACCTTTTTAATAGGAAAATTAATCTTAATATCTATAAAAAATTTATCTGTATCTGAACAAAAGAACAAGTGAAACACATATGATGCCTCTGTTGTACATCTGCTTTTAGATCGACTGATAGAGCTGGCATATAGTCAAGGTGTTTTCCTTGGATGGACAGTCAGTTCAAACAAATTGCAAGTTAACAGAAAGGCACTCCAAGGCTTTAACATTCATGGTCTTTCTATGCACTGCGTGTGGTGATATCAGTATAAAACATGTTTACCAATCAACAGGCAATCAATTTTGTATCAGGTTTTTATATGGAAGGGTACCTATTGAGGAATAGAGAGGAAATAGGATTTAAAAATAGAGGAAATCCTGTAGGGAAGAGAGTTACTGCTGGAACAATTCACGTTTAGCACCACTGAGCATTTAAAATCTGTCACAAAGTTCACTATTGCACTTAACTCACACGACTTTGTGAGAAGATCTGGTCAAAGATGAGGATTCAAAAGAAAACAACTCTTTCATTGTCTGAAAAATTTCTGACTATCTAGACTGAAGTTTTATGACAACTTTGAAAGCCAAGAAAAAAGCCTTCTTTGTTTCAGACATTATTCTTTCAGCTGTCTTAAAGCAAAGACTATGTTAATAGCTGATCTACCAGCACTGACTGCCTGGATATACACTTTCTGTGAGAGTTTGCAATCTCTTGAGGGTAATTTATACAGAAGGCTTGCCAGAAATCCTTATGACTACCTTCTTTGTGTTTACATCATTATGAGTTATTATTCTTATACCTTTGCTCCCTCTAGCAGGCAAGCAATACACCATACAGATGTTTAAGCACCACCTGTCTTTCTAGGTTCAGTGTTCATTATTTACTGCAGGCTTCCAAAGTACAAAGCAATGTAGGCATAATTATAGAAAAATATCTATTAAATGTCAAACTTCTTTGACAGATACAATAAAAAATAAGATAAAGGTGTTTAGGTTGTGAGAGAAAGGGAAGAAAGCATTTTTATTGACATAAGAAATGTTGAAAGAGTGGAAATAGTAGGGTCAGTATTCATACTTGCCACCTTCCTTCTCCTTCTGTATTTTTTATGCTTCTTTATTCCTTCGATCAGCCCCTCATATTTGTTTAGCTATGTATAATTGCACTATATACCTTCAAATGCTATTGCAACCACACATTTGCCTCGTGAGAAACACAAAGGACTGTGTCAGGGTTTAGGAATGGTATTCCCAAATTTAGTACTCCCTCTAAAACCACACTGCTCACTCGCTTCTTCCCTCTGCAACTGCAATTGCAATAGTCAAAGACAAGATTGAGATAAGAGCAATTTACTGGAAACAGCAGTGAGATAAGATAAGAGTAACAGAAACAATATTAATTACGAAAGGTATCAGATGTAGAAACTATTCACAGAGAAAGCCCCTGATAATAAACAAATACCACATGGCTTTGCATACTATGTTTTTTCCCCACCAAAAGGAACACTCCTCTCCTTTGAAAGTGAGCGAGAGTTCCCTGGGTTTGTCTTTGCTTGAGGCAGGACTAATCCGAACTGTCTTCCCCAACACATTTCTCAGATGCACCACAGGGACTTTATCCTCTTCTACAGTACGTGGAGGTTTTGATTGGGAAGGCTCAACTCAGTTGATGATAACCAGCAAGGCAGCCTTTGCTAAATGTAGATCCCAATATTATAGTTCCCACCACCCACTGCTTTCAAGGTGGTTTTCAACAGTTCGTTGTATTTCAACAGTCCGTTCAATTTTCCCAGAGGCTGGTGCATGATGGGGAGTAACATACACCCTGCATCATATTTAATCCTGTGCTCTCTGGCCCAGGTGTCTATGAGGCTGTTTTTGAACTGAGTCCCATTGTCAGAATCAATTCTTTTGAGGTAGCCATGTCTCCAGAGGACTTGCTTTTCAAGGCCCAGTGTGGTGTTCCAGGCAGTGGTGTGAGACACAGGCTATGTCTCCAGCCATCCAGTGGTTATTTTCCCCACTGTCAACACATAATGCTTTCCTTGGCAGGTCTGCAGAGTGTGATGTGATCCATCTGCCAGGACTCCTCACGTTTATATTTCAAGCATCATCTCCCATACCACAGAGGCTTTACCCACTTGGCCTGCTTGATTGCAGCACGTTTCACAGTTACGGATAACCTGAGAGATGATGTCCAAGGTTAAGCCCACCCCTTGATCACAAGCCCATTGAATGTTGTATCTCTTCCCTGAAGATCTGAGGCCTCGTGGGCTCACTTAGTAAGAAACCATTCACCGCTATGCTGCCAGGCTAGGTCCGCCTCAGACATGTTAAACTTGGCAGCCCTGTCTACCTGTCCAGTGCTGCGATGTTCTTCAGTAGCCCAGTTCTAGGGTACATGTACATCTGTATGATGTACCTTTACAGCCAGATTCTCTACCTGGGCAATGTTGTCTTGCCACAATCCAGCAGCCCAGGTGGGTGTCCCTCTCCACTGCCAATTGGCTTCCATCATTCCAGCCACACCCATAGAGCATTTCCTATCATGCATGAGTCAGTGTAGAGGTAGAGTTCAGGCATTTCTCTTGTTCATCTATATCCAAAGCCAGCTTTTAACTCTGCAACCTGACTCTATTGACCTTTTCCCTTGGTAGCTTCTGTGACTCGTCATGTAGGACTCCATACGGCAGCTTTCCATTTTTTATGTAACCCTATAATTTGGCAGAAAACAATAGTGAAGAGAAGGTATCACTTTTCATTCCCTGGTAGCTGGTTATAGGGTGGGGCTCCTGGTGCATGTCACCTTTTCCTCCTCCGATGATGATGATAGTCCAAAATCTCCTTCAGGCCAGTTTGTGGTGTCTTCCAAGATCCCTGGATGATTGGGATTTCCTATCCAGGTTTGCTGTGCAATCAGAGTGTTCCATTTACTCAATGTCACATTAGTGGTATGATGTGCAGAGGGCACTTTCCCTTTGAACAGTCACCCCAGCACTGGAAATTGGGGTGTCAGGAGGAGCTGTGCTTCAGTGCCAATCACTTCTGAGGCAGCTCGAACCCCCTTCACAAGCTGCCAGGATCTCCTTTTCGGTCAGGGTGTAGCTGACCCCAGATCCTCTGTAAGGCCGACTCCAGAACCCCAGGAGTAATCTTCAAGGTACTTTTTCCCAGGGAGGACCATTCTTCCTGGCTGCAGCACAGAGAACATTTTCCACATCTTGTCCTGTCCTGGCTGGCCCAAGAAATATAGCATGAACAACCTCGTCTTAAATTTGTTCAAAAGCTTGTTGTTACCCCACTTAAAATCATTCTTCTTCCGGGTCACTTGATAGGGTTTACAATCTGCCTGTAATCTGGAATATGCACCCTCCAAGTCTAAGGAACCCATTAAACCATCATAATTTTGAAAGCTTTGATCAGTAGGCATTGCTTATATGTCTTCCATAGCTAAGGTTATTTTATCTTTAAGAACTAGCTGTGATTCTGTTTTGAAAACTTTATCACTTGAATGTATTGCAGTCCCACATTTTTCTGTATATTTTCAAATCATGACAGCAGACAAAGAAAGGTTTTGGTGTGAAACTGTTAGGCTTACCCAGAAGATATAGTGGTATAATGGAACTAAGTCAGTTAAACTTTGATAGGGGAAGAGTGGGTCTTTTCCTCAGAATTCAGTACTTCAAAACCAGAAGAGTTTTTATAGTAATAGATCATATTTTATTTCAGTAGATATTACAGTAGTCATTTTTATAGACTGCAGAAAATAGTATAAATATAAAAAAGGATTTAGAATTATCTTACTCCTACCCCTATATCTTTGCAAGGCACCTACATTTCTCAAGATTTTTTTTCTCAATCCCTACTCATTGACTGCAAATTTTAACTCGGGTTACTGCCAACCTTACAGTTTCTTCAGGTGCCTAGGAAGCATCTCTCTTTCAACATCACAGAACATTCGTACTGGGTCATGCCCAAAGCATGCCTTTTTTACTTGCCTAAAGCAGATAGGCTTAGAAAAAACACACAAGAATAGGGGAAGCATGTGGTGGTATTTACCCCATATGCACACTAAGCTCCAGTCACACGTAATACTGGGACTTCCAGAAATAACTTCTCTGTATTCAGCAACTCTCAAATGGTTTTCCTGCTATGCATTTGAACTCTTGAACCCCATTGTAAAATGCTAGCATTTACAGCTTCCTGCAAGAAAAGAATTCTTCAGGTTAACCATAACTGTGAAGATCTGTGTCCTTTGATTTTTTTCACCACAAACTGCAAGCTCTATTTACTATCTTCTATGAAAATAGAATACTGGAAAAGAAAGCAAACACTTGATTGTGTCCTATTCTTCCTCACTAGCCCCTTTCAAAATTGATAGTCCTAGCGTACTTTGTTGTTCCTCATAAAGACATTATTCAAAACCCTTGCTTATTCTTGCTGATCTTTGCTGATATTTTCCAGTTCTATTACACAGTTTCTAAAGGCACAACATACAAGATGGAGCGAACCATAGAATTTCACTGTAATTTACACTCCACTCTAGTTTCTTTATTTTCTTGAGTAATTCCTGACATTATTTTTGCTTTTTGTCCCGCTGTTTAAGCACTAAGTTGAGTTTATAATAGCTCCTTGAAAATATCAAGGTCTCACACGAGCAGTAATGGTTTGCTCAGATAATGTTACATAGGAAATTCAGGCTGGTTTTATCTGCATGCATCAGCTCCCAATTACCTATGCTAAATTTAATCTATTTTGTTGCCTTCTAAAATCCACATGGTTCTCATAAGTTTGTCCCCACATACTATGACAAATCAGTTTGTCATTCTTTTGCTTTTCTAGGTTACTTGAGACTGAAGTAGACAGCAAAGAAAAGTCCAGGGCTGCTTTACAGGCCTTAACACTCTTTGTTGAACTAACTTAGGACAACCTTTTATATACCCAGGTCGACTCCATTAACCGGATATCCCTTCTTCATTTCATAATTAGGCTCCAAAAGAAAAAGAGTCAAACTAACCAAAACGTTTCCATAGATTCACATGACAGAATTTTTTCTTGCAAAGTGATGTCAGCTCCTTCCCTAAATATTTGACCCCACGTACATTACTTCTATCCTTCATCCAATATAGATATCAGGGCATCTACAGCTCAGCTGTGGGGTCTGTATTCCCTTCAATCTCTCTCATAACTCTTTCATAAACTGGCAGCACTTCAGCCTCCTTCCCTTCCTTGAGTATGAAAGGAATTTAGCACAAGGCTGCATGTTACAATCATCACTCACTTCTCCTTACCCCCACCCCCACTCCTCTGTGTGCCTGTAAATCTATTGAGCAATTTGCATGTTCTCCAGTGAAAATTGTTAGCATTCACCTTGGCCATGTACTGCTCCAGATCAGTCATGCAGCATCAGGTTGTCCAAGCTATATCCATCTTTCTCTGCCTGTTGGCACTGCCTTGCCCTCTGGAAGCTCCTCTTCCCCTCAGGCATACTCAGATAATCATCGGGAATGAGGAATCACCTCCCTGGCCAGGAACACTCACCTGCTCTAATGACACTGAGCTTGGCCTTGCAAACTGTTTACATAAAATAAATCAGAAGCAAAAGGTTTGCTGCCCAATTACAGGTGGTGTTTGGTGCTCTTAGTCATTCAAGACAGCTCTTTGGGAAGGAATATAGTAGAATATGTAAGTCATGTGAGATTCACCTGATTGTTTTTTTATCTATCTAACAATCCGAACAAAGAGAAACAAGAACAATATCCAATTCCTTCTAGGCTGAGGCATTTATATTTTAGGTTTTTAAGGTTGTCTTTCTGCTCTTCAAGTACAACCTCCTATTGGCAGTGTGTTTTATCTTCCAGGCCTTTGGAAATAGTCTCAGATATCCAAATGGTACTTGATGTACTTGATGTACACAAGTCTGAAATAATACGACACAAGGATTAAATAGAGATGTGTGGTTTTGATGACATCCAAAACAGCTGTTACTAGTTAGGACAACAAAACAGATTAGTAAATTTAGATACTATAGATATTCATTTACTTAGTAAATTTATAGATAATACCTATCTCTGCCTTTAGTGGAGGGATTAAGTGTTTTCTGGAGGACAGAAATAGCTCAGGATGCTACTTAATTTCTTCAATTTCAAGATAAGACTGAGAAAAAATGGATCTTTCTTCCACAAGGAAAAGTGAAATCCATTAGAAATGTTTAACTACACAAATACAGAATACTGAATATCTTAGGCAGCTGCTCGTGGGAATGAGCCATGAGATATCCTGTGAGATACGTGGTGAAGAAATGCCGAAGAGATGTGCCATGAGCTATGTGGTGAAGGCGTTACTGGTGACACGATGTCCTGCTGCTGGAGGGACAGGTGATCAGACAGAGGCTGGCTGATCCTTAGTGGTGCAATCAGACAGGTGGAAGAGGGTACCAAGGTGCCATGCTTCTGTTCCACCCTTGTGCAAGACCTACAGCCTTTGTAATGTCTCCTTGTGTAACTCTTGATATCCAATACTTATGTGTGCAGTGGCTGTTCCCCCAACACTTATGACATCATTAACAGTATATTTGACTATAGTCTCACCTTCACTTCTCTCAAAAGTGTGAGTTAGTGTTTGAAATCCTTCATGGCAGAGGATAAGACTAGAGCCACCTTGCAGACAAGTCAACGGCCTTGCTCCTCTTTCCTTCCTAAAGCAGGGACACTTCTTTGGTAAGATTTGCATCTCTGGCTGCATCAGAGACAACCCAGGATCACTTGTACATAGTGCTATCTAACAAGATAAGGCAAGGTAGCAAGACCTATAATCTGTTACTTCATTAAACTTCAGTATTTGTGAATCTGTGATTGTGAAAGTTCTTCTCAAAATCCAACAGACTTAGAGTTTCAAATTGATAAACCACACTCCTGGTGAGTTTGGGACTGTGAATGTGACCAGACTTGTAATGTGGCTCACACTATTGGTGCATCTGAGATCTTATTGGACTCAAGCAGATTCACAGTGCTCAACTAGCCATAATCAGAGATTAAGCCCAGCAGCACTGAGCTTCCCTGATCTCTGAGGACCAGCTGGAACGTTGGGGGTTGTTATTCTGCCAAACTCCTATACCTTTAATGGAATATTGCTCCTATGCAAATATGAGGATGCAATGTCCTCCCGATGCAGAAGATACAAGGTGTATGTTGGAAGGCAAAATCAAAAGCAGAGATATTAATATTAAGCAATCCTTTTGCTCTGTTGCAAATGCTAGGCCTTACCTATAATACTGTACTTTGGCATGAGTGCCACACTTCCAGAAAGATTGTGGGTCAGCTGAAGAGGGTCCAGGGGAAACAAAAGGTAGGATATTAGGCCTAAAGGAAGACTGAGTGAATTAGGGTAGTTTAGCCTAGAAGGGAAGACTTCTAGGAAAAGAGTGGTAACAATATTCAGATTCATAAGAGGTCATTGCAAAAAGGAAGGGGATTTTTTTTCCTATTTCTTCCTGTCAGTGCTGTATAAGACAAACATAAGTTTAAATCACAAAAAGGTAGATTCACATCAGATATTATGAAACATTTTTAGGAACAAGAGTGCTGAAGGACTGTAACTGACTGCCTCAGGAAGTTTAGAGAGAAATTCAGGAAGAATCTTTCAGAGGGACAGAATGGATGACCTCTTAAGATCCCTTCAAACTTTCAAGTTCCTCATTTACATTTCTAAAGACAATGAGTTCTGCTATGGATGAACATAAGATACTGTTGATTCAGTCACATAAAGTTTTACACAATGTGATTTTTACCTATATTTTGAATTTCTAGGTCAAGATTCTACCTCTAGTTCTCTCAAAGAAAAATAGTGAATAAATAACCCTTCTTTCCACTGCCAGCCAAAATGCCTTTTTGTTTCTTTTGACTTGTTAGCCCTAAAATCCTTCCTGCATTCACCTTACTGTAATAAATTTTAAAACATTTCTCCATATGTTTTTCTATGTGATTCGCCTTATTTGGTGACCTCATTATTGTTGATTTCATGAAGAAAACTTTGACAATGAAAAAGAAAAGCACCTGTATTATATCCAAATGAAATGGTATATATATTTCTGTGTTAGTTAGGCCTGGATTTTTCTTTGTCCAGTAATCTGTACTTGCAGGACTTTCAGTATAACAGAAATAACACTACTGAAAGAAAATAGGAGAGTACAAACTTCTGCTTCCTCACTACAGCACTTTGCCTTTTAAGTTTTTCATTCCAATAACTTTAATTTTAACATTCCCTGTAAAGACTGAGAAAGTGAATACCTTCCATACTCAGGTTTTGCTGGTTTGTCAGCACACAAACAGTACAATGTCTAATTTAAACCTCAGCAGGAACTTAAAGGTGCTCTGCAACAGCTGTACTTGCTGTCTTCCACATTCATGTGTTTCTTTTCTATGTCAGCAGCATGAAAGAAACCTTTGACTGCCAATTCATCAGCTTTCTATCAACATGCTACATTATTATGTCTAAACACTGCAAACACCAGAACAAGGCCTCTGAAAAGAAATTTGTTTGTGCTGAGTTGATGGATCTACTTCTGTATAATTTCTGTATTGTTTTATATATAGAATTTAAAACCAAGTTATTTTCTAAACAGTGCAGGAAGAGCTTTAGATAGGACATAATGAGGTGGACAAACTCCTAGAAGAAGAGAGGAAGAGCACTTCAGAGAAATTATTAAAATATGAGAAAAAAAATCTGCAAGAAAATCAAACTCTATGTGTTACCTTTCAAAACTAAAGATGAGGATCTCATAAATCAAGAGCAGCCAACCATTATATTTTGTTAACTAGCATAAATCATCATTCTAATGCCTATATTCAATTTGATTCTGATATTTTCAGTGTATGTGAAAAATAGCAAACCTCAACAATGCCTGGTTGTGCTTTCTTTGTAAACGTATAGCAAGAGACTTATAGTGTGAGACTTCTGGCCTTGAGCAGCAGCAGGTGCTGCTGAGCCGGCAATACAGTTGCCAGTCATTTCCTTTTGTAGTCCAAATCACAGATCCTTTTGGCATGAAGGAAAGTGTTTGTAGTGCCCTCCAGAAATCCACACTCCAAAACAACTCTAAAAGTTATGGGCAGCCCCAACAGATGTGAAATAATGCAGGGATTTATATTATGTTCCTCTTTGAGTCCTGAGGAACTATTGTCATGGCCTTGTGGAAAGTGTAAATCACCCCTCAGTTGTGCTCCAAATCTTGGCTGTAAAGTTCTTGTTCACTTTTTCTCGACATGTGCAGGAAGGCAGTTCTTAGTCCTTGTGAAATTTGCACCTTCCAATTCCAGCATCCTCAAAGGAGAAATAAAAGCCTCCATATATCACCTGCCTTTTGATCCAACAACATAGAAATTGGTAAGATATTCCTCATCTGCTCTCAGAACCATGAACCAAGACAATTAATGTATCTTCCATGTTTATTTTGAGTGTGTTAAGGTTTGTATACCTAGGTCTCATTTGGGTTCTAAGCTAAGCTTGGCAAGAGTTCATTTAGAGGTCTACAGCATCAGCCATTTTCTAATCGCAAAAAATATTGATCACTTTTTTTTGCTACTTTTTTCAGAAGGAGGGTCAATATAACTACCTCAACAAGGGATCCTGCTAGAGTGCATTTTTCCCTGTTTTACTGTACTATAATTAGCGTTTCTTTCCGTTAACTTTTGACTTACGATCACACAATGTATTTAATTTCATCATTTATAAAGAGAAGTAGTTGTTATTCGTTACTAAACAATTAAATATTAACAAGCTGTAACTCTTTTATAAAAAGCATTTAAGTGATATGTCATACAAAGAGCAGAAATGTCAGTTAAACCCTGTCTTTATCACAGGGAATCTAAGAATGAAGCTGACTATAATATCTGTCAAGTACTTTAGAAATGAGTTCAAACATCAGCAGTTCTTGATAGGCTGACATTCTTAGGTCTTTGTTGTAGTGAACTAGAGATGCAAGGTTCTTCAAATCTGGTCAGTTTCTCAATGACCTCATTTCTTGGAGCTGAATGCCACTGCAAACTTTGTATGTGATCACACTTTTTCATTACTTGAAGATCTAGTTCTTCCAGCATGGGGCCTCTGAGATAAATGAAGTGGTTGGTATTTGTCTAAGCACACATATTTCAGGTAACTCAACATAATGCTGCCCTGGTACCTTGAAGAGATTCATATTCTGCATTTAGAGAATTATTTTCACAGGTCTGTGCAACCTAAGGTGTTCTCAAAGGCTGTGAGGAAAGCCTAGGAATGACTAGGCACCAGGCAAAGTGCGGCAACTTCGCAGCATTCCCTGTGTTCCTGCCACTATCTGCTTCTGTATTTTGCAGCACAGTACGACTCTGGCAGAAGTCAGTCCGTGCCATACAATAAGGCTAGCAGCTGTCCCAAGCTTTGTTGTGAGGCACAGAGGGAAAATCTTCTGTGGCCAGGATGAACACAAAGGACTTCATGCTGACTGGTTCGATTACTATAACACCAATCCCTCTGTGAAAATCCCAGCAGGGTGTGTTTGTAGTGCTATGAAACACAGTTAACACATTCACCTTGTCCTTTCCAATCCTGCAATTTTGCTTCCTCACAGCCTTGGCCACCAGAATGATAATAAAGCATTGTCTATGGGGTGGGAGAGAGGAAACTTTTAGGCCACAGTGCCACCACAATGACATGGACAGTGGCATTTGATCTGGTCTTAGAGAAAAACTCACATCCTCTAATAGGGGTTCTCCTTGTTAATGTCAATTACCATTACATCAAAACAATCAACCCTTTAGAAAAGTCTCCCTGCCATCAGCACTTCTCCTTCTGTCATGCATAGCAGGAGTGCCACTTAACAAGATTCTGAGTGTTTCACCTTGGTGCTGCTGCTGCACTGATATACCTTATTATCTCTGCTCTCAGGGATGAAGGGAAAATATTTGTTTGCCAGGTTCTGAATCTCAATGCTGAGAAGGTTTTTTACTTATGGATTCAGTTCTGATTCACTATATAAATCACAGATTGAGCACCTGAGGTTTAAAGCACTTTTGAAAACTCAGTATTATAATGTTAGTGGTTTTAAGTTCTGGCAGAGTATGCACTTTTGCAATCTTGTTTATTAACATCAAAGCTAACTTTGAAATGTCAAATTCCCTACTAGAAATTCAAGATATTCATTGAGTTTTACAAATGCCACCGGTGATTCTCTTACTTCTGAGCAGGCTGCAATTTTCTTAGTGAGGTATCAGATTTGAAGGATCATTTAGCTTCAGTATTATTTACGAGCACTTATAAAGCCCCTAGCTAAGGACAAATTTCCATATTACTTGCTGCTGTACTGCTTCCTTATTTCCTCTCATTATTTGGGAAAAAAAGCAGACAAAAATATTTGAACTGTCTCAGTTAAAAGAGGGATAAATATGTTCTGTGGAAGCTGGTATGCTCTGTTTGTATTCTTGAGTACATATCCAGACAGATCTACAGCTCTGGACATTTCCCTTTGTGGTGAATATCTTTGGATGTACTGTTCCTCTGTTCTTTCAAGTTTCCCCCACAGACCTGATCATTTCAGTAAGTCTACTTTGGCAATACAAAGAAGCCACAAAATCTGAAATTTTATTTCTGTAGAGTTAAAATGGACAGACATTTTACTTTTCAAATATTTCTCAGATGCCTACTTTTCCTCCAGTTTTCTCACCTCTAACATGGCTGGAGCAACTACTCTGCTCCAGTTTCAGACTGAAATGAAAACGAACTGACCTAAAATCAGCTATGCAGCCCTTTGGTTGCAGCACTTGCCGGGAAAACAAGTCATTAAGCCTCCTGGAGGGACTGTTGAACTTTAATCCCTGTCACTTTAATCCCCACTTTAACCTGACTTTAACCATCATGATACTGAAGGTTCAGAAGTCTCTATAGTTTTGACTAAAAATTATGTCCCAGGTCCAAGAGAGTTTTCAAGCAAATGCTTTTTATAAACTGTCTGTGAAGAGCTGAGGACCTAGCGACCTCTTCGACTGTGGGGGAAAAGCTCTCCAGCATTGAGAGCTTCCATGTATTCATAGCAGATCACACAGAAACAACTGTGTTACAGATCAACACTGCTTCCCTGCCTCCCTTGTTAGCTAAATTACTCTGGACATACTGGAGACAACTGCTACAGAGTAATCTGTTATTTGTAGTAATTATATGAATTTAACAATCAACGGGAATTACACGTTCACTGCAGTTCAGATTCATAGGAGAGCTCTTGATGAAGGCAGTGTGTTGGTAGACTCAGAGCCCCAAATGAGTGAAGTGAGGCAATGGTCTTAGAAATGGAGCATATTAACAACTTGCTGTGGTAAAACAAACCTAAATCAAAAACTATCAAACAATAACGACAAGAGCACAGACACAAGTTCAGCATTTCTGCCCACATGACTTTATGTTCCACAGAAAGGCACAGTGTCTTCTGGTGGTGCCAGGTGGGAGATTATCTGCTGTGAAACACTGAATCTTTTATGTGCTCTCTGGCATTTCTCTTTCACTCACTGTAAGTCATAGTGACTCAAACACATTTGCTTTTACTATCCTTGCTTCTCCAGGTTTAGTGGCATTCAGTACTCTGTCTCTGTTAACTATTGGCCTCTAACACAAACACAAACATGTATTTGTTCTACCACAGTTCACCATGCTCATACTTTTTTCCCAATAAACTTCCTACAGGTTTCAAACTCTCTGTTGAAATACTGCATTTTGTGAAATAGGTAATCCAGTATTTTATCTGCTGAACCTGTGGTCACTTACACAAAATTTTAACAGGCTTGTATCAACCTTCAACCTCATTTAAGACAGCTTCTGTTCTACCATCAATGTTTTAAGTCTTTAAGTCTTCTTTGCTCTACAGCAAAACCATTTTTCTGCAGCTGCAACTAAGGAAAATAAAGGTTTTGCTTAAATCAGAGTAAAGAATACAATCCCCAAAAGTTTTCCCTTTATATAGGAAAAATTGTCCTATATGATTTAGCTTTTTGAAACCCCTTTCATGGATTACAGCACTTGTAGAGCTGTTCAGAAAAAAGCCCATTATTATTTTGAGGACGTGTTCGAAGGCTTAAGGAAATATCTAACACCTCTTTATTTTCAAGTTTACTCTTGATTTTCTTTTTGTTTTCAGAAAAATCAGTCAGTTTCATGAAAAGCTTTTAATGAAAAAAACCCCCATGTTTTTGGGGAAAGATATTTGTTTTTACTTGGTGCCCATCATCCATTCTTTTTATTGCTGATATATATAGTTTTTGTTCCCAACTGTAGATAAACATCTCCTGCACTTTCAAGCTAGCCATATGCATGCATAACCACAAAATTATCCATTTTGCATCTCTAAAAATAGATTTAATGTCTATAAAACCCATAGAATTATTCAAATACATATTATGTATAATGTATGTCGAGTAAAATATAAGATATATTATATAAATGTAAATAAAAGTAAGATATCTACAATGTATTTCTACTTGAACAGTCATTTTGATATATATTAAACCTATGTTTTCATATATATATATATATGTATATTTTTTTTTTCCATTATTCTTTTGTTGACAGCTGAAGAATTGATCTAAGACTGTCTAAAATTATGCTTTAAAACATTTAATCCATATAAAGGCTCTCCACATTGTCATTTTGGTACTGGTAAGTAACTCATTGTTTTTTTAAGCACTTGGAATGTCTTCAGTCTGACAGGCTCAATATAAAACCACATTCAGTTCAATTTAATTTTTAATATATCTGTATAAATCCCTGTGAGGTCCTATTAGAATTCTTTCCTCCAGCATAAATTCTTCCTCCTCCTTAATAACGTTTGCAACTGTGTTACAAAGCCACAGATTCTAAATACTGTCTCATGGTACAGTTTTAAAGTCTGTTGGGTGACTGATTGTTCCTCGCTCCCAGCTGCAACACTGATGTTATAAACGTTGACATTTCAGTGATAGATGAATATGCACAGATCAAAACACAAATATGGGGCATTTCCAGTTAGCCTGCTAAATCCCAATAAAAGAGATTTTCTGTATCTAGAGGCATACTTGTGGATTAGTAGCTCATGGAGCAGTGTAAAAGGGGAATTTCACGCAGATGAAGACTACAGATTGCTGAAAACAGGTCATTCACCTTTTCCAGGGTTTTACCCATTCCATGTGTCCAATATGCTTACTAATTATCAAATAAATGTGTTTTTTAAGTGCAAGTTTTCTTCAGTGGTGTTTTTATGCTAGATAAATAGCATTTTATCTGCTACGGAGCCTTTAGTACACTGCAGTGAGAACTCAAATAAGAGTTGGCACCTTCATTCTAGGAATGCTGTTAATCTATCTTTGTACATAAATACAAACATTCACTTGAAAAGCTTAGTGCTTTAAGGTCTTTAAAATGAAAAGTGTCAATCATTATGACATACCATTAGAAGTATTTTGCTTTTATTTATAGCATTCTTTGAAACAAATCATCTGCAGGTGTAAATGTGTCAGAGCAGTCAATGGAGCTATATGGATTTACAGTCCCTGATGATCTGTCCCTGTTATTTGAAATCACTTCCAGGGAAGAATAACTAGAGTGTCTGGGTTAAAAAGTAAGTGGAAGGATTCTGTAATAGTAACAACTGGCTGATACTTGTCAGATTCATATGGACTCTACTGAAGTGTAAGAACAGCAGTACATAATAAATGACCGTTGAGAAAAACCTGGAATAAAACACCTGACTTTATACAGGATGTAAGAGTGAAGAATATTATTCTGCATTAAAAAAAAAAAACTTTAGTCATGTTTGGATAATATTGCAAAGAGACTGTTAAAACACTAGAGCAGAGATCTGTATCTTTTTTTATACATTGGAAGTGCTGAGTATGTCAGGAGGGTTCACAGCTGCATTGTGAGAAGTCAGATTATTCTGCTAAGAAATAGACTGCTGAATTATTTTCCAAATCTCTTTCCAATATTGAGTTTTTAAAGAAACAGCTCATGCTTGTTTTACTTTCTTTCATCACTGATAAGAAAAATCTTGCTTTAGAGTTACATCATAAACAAAGGAATAATTTCTTGATTTTATCTGCAACATACAAATTCGTAAGGTATATTGCCTGAAGTAGACAACTAACAAAAGGTAACTTTCATGAGGTTCAAAAAGTTCTAATCAGGCTCTGAACTTGAGCAGATTTCTATTTCACGTGTGAGTTTTAAATAGCTTTTAAGACAGTGTTCAATAATTTAGTCTCTCCCACTTCATAAAAGATTAAGCAATGGAGTTGTTGTACCGTGTTACTAGAACTACAACAGCATTCCAAGTGTCAAAAGAAATGTTTTTATAGATGCAAAATATTATCTATCAAGCACATCAGACCCTATATCATTCTCACACAGTAAGCTGGAGAAAAATAGCTGCAACCACATGGTTGCATTACTTGTTCCAGTTAGCTAGTTACCTCACTTACTCCAGAAGAGAGTTTATCATTCAATTTTAAGGGGTAAAATTTCCAGAGGAGTTCTTCAGACTAAGCATTCAAAGCAGGAATGGCAAATCTGATGTAATTTTTCAGAATTTAGACTAGAGTATTTGAGATAAAATTGCTGATAATCAGCACTATGGATTGTAGTACACCATCAATATTTATGTCTTATGCTAACAGTGAAAAAGATGATGTGATTAGATAAGAAATAGGGACACAGGAGCAAGAAGGTATAGATAGAATGTGAAATTGTTAGAGGAAAGCAAACATTTAAGAAGACATTTTTTTCTGTGAGGATGATCATGATGGTAACTCATAGTTAATCTGTCATTATATTAGCTTTTTATTTCAACTGGTAACAGGATAAATGCACCAAAAATTTTTATCATAACATCAGTTTTATGCCATGAATCTCATTCATCCATTTAAAATTAGTTAGTCTTTTATCTCTGACTGAATAACAAATTAAATTTCTCCCAGTGAGCAGGGCAGTAAGAAGCAGGGGCAGAGGCAGGAAACAGAGATCCTCACTCACAAGACACTCCAAAGGGTAACCATATGCATAAAAGGAGCTGCAGAGGGATACAGCTGAAGTGAAGAGAGATTTTCACTAGTTTCAATTTATGAGACTATATTTGTGTTGCTATTTCATCTGTGGTCCTTTTACTGTGGCGCCAGTCACAATCCTGTCTCCACGGCTTTAGTACATGGTGGGTCTGAGATAAGCATATGAAAGTCATTAGTGTTTAGGTTAATGAGGTACGTTACAGACACTTTGGAGACATAACATGCTGGTTATATCTACACCAAATGGCAAGAAAACCATTAGACACGTTTTTTATCCCAGTACACAAAGTGCAGTGCAGTGGTGTGTGCATCCACTCAAACCACCTGCAATGGACTACAAATCAACAGAAGTCATAAACCAGCAGTGATGGTATAATCAGTGCCCAGAGTGTTGTCCATCAGCAGCTTTGTGTCAATAGGTGTGAATTACCTGGGTTCTGCACTATATGGCCTCTTGGAAAGGTGATTCCTGGAAGACATTTTTGGGGAAAGAAGTGTTAGAAATCTAATTTGATTTCAAATCTCAAAGGTAGTCACAGTTCACTGTAGATGGCTTTCTCCATTGGAGATACACCCTGTAACAAATTGCTATTGCCTTTAGTATTTGGTGTCCAGATTCACAAGTTGTTTCATGTTTATCTATTGTATAACACCAAAGAAACATTAAAAACCGTGCTATAAACACTATATAAAAATAAGATGCTCACAGCCAAACTAATTCTAACCATTTTTTTATCAAGCAGAAGAATCTGTCTTTAAAATAGGGAATCCTAAATTTCTCTTCTCTCTCTAAAAACCAGAAATTACTTGGAACTAATGAAGGTAAGGGGTGGTGCTCATCGTATGTTCTCCTAAACCTTCTTCTCTATACAAATAAGCCAGACTGCTTGAGCGACACATAAAATAACCACTATGCGTACAAAGATATTTCAAGCCTTAAAATTTGTATCTCACTGGAAAAAAGACACTGAGGTGCTGAGCATGTCCAGAGAAGGGCAACAGGGCTGGGGAAGGGTCTGGAGCACATTTCTGATGAGGAGCAGCTGAGGGAGCTGTGGGGGCTCTGCCTGGAGAAAAGTAGGCTCAGGGGTGACCTTACTGCTCTCTACAGCTGCCTGAGAGGAGGCTGGAGTGAGTCTCTTCTTCAGAGTAACAAATGACAGTAAAAAAGCAAAAGGCCTCGAGTTGTACCAGGGGAAGATTACAGTGGCTATTAGTCAAAATTTCTTTAAGAAGAAGAAGAAAAGCAGTTAAGCCCAGAAACAGGGAAGTGGCAGAGTTGCTGTTCCTTGAGGTACTTCAGAGATGTGTGGATGTGGTGCTCAGGGACATGGTCTAGTGGTAGAATTTGCAGTGTCAGATTTAAGGTTGAATTCAATAGTCTTAAAGGTCCTTTTGAACATAAATGATTTCATGAGTCTATGATCTGATGATTTTAGCTTAATATCTAAAACCAGGAAAATACTGAACTACAGAGACAGTTTGGGGTAAATTAACAGCAAATGTAAACTTCAAAGAGCCTATCTATACTTAACATTTTGACTGCAAGGAAGTTATGAGATTTATAAATCTGTCTAACATGCATCACATAGGGATTGTCTTCCTGACTGAGGATTAAATGGCTTGTTTCACTGAACATTGGTTTATTTTTTCTCATCATAAATATTGACTTTGTCTTCGCCTTGTTCCACATTAATGTATTCCATCAATAAATAATGATATGCATCTCAACAGAAGTCTACTTATTACAATAGTTTTACTTGTACCATGATAACCGGAAAGGCTTTTTAGTCAGGATGAAAACAAGGTGATTATGGCTCTTCATAGGGCAATAAAAGGTTCTTTTTATTTCCTATTCTACTTTACAATGACTGCTTTTCTGGTATAAGGAATGTAATTAAAGGGACAAATACTTTTCACAGTCCTTTGTTCAAAACTTAACAGAGTTGCTTTGGGCCACCATATAAGTATTCACTGTATAAAGATAAAGTCAGTGGAAAAGAAGAGGAAAACATTGGTCTCAGTTCCTTTCTACATATAATATCAGAGAATTTATTCATTTATAGAACTTAGTATCTAGTTTTCATCACTTCATTCATGTTGTAATAAATATGGAGGTAGGAACAAAGCCACTCTAAATAAACAAAATTTGGTTGTATAATTCAGTGATCATGTGTAAGGTGCATGAGGAGGAAGCAACAACCTGAGAAAAGCTCAGATTGATATTTCAGGTTCCTACTAAGTAACAACAGATGCAGTCTGGTTACACTATTTTTAGACTGTAATCTGAGCTTTGAGCTACACATGCTACCAGCCACTGGAAAATAAACTGTAATGAAAAATGTCACCTTACAGAAGAGACGTAGAATGGCATAAAAAAGACACAGGCAGTTGGCTGGCATGCTTAAATAATTTTATTTGCCGCAGCATATAATTTAAGAGAATGAATCTCCTGCAAAATACACATAGTAATGCTACTGGTGTGGAAAACCAAGTACGGTAGACCATATCACAACAGCAGGGCCTAATAAAACAGATATAATAAATTAGTTAAAGAATGTATTTTGCACTGAATCAGATGGACATGGAAAGAAAGATAAACTTAACAGAGTAAATCTCTTTCTTTAAATGGTGTTCAAGGGATGTACCTACATTTTATCTTCTTTTACTTTTTCAGTATTCAGAAAGGAATCCTTTGTTTTAGTATTTTACCATATCCGGCTGATTACTTTCTGTAGCACTTAAGAAGACTTCTGTCTCTCCATATTAGACCATCTTTGTAAGAAGGTAACTCCAGATCAGATTTTTAGGACACAGTAATTTCTGTCTCTAGTGTGACAGTGCTGTTCCGTTTCAAATCTAACTATGTTGTTTGGGGGTACATACAGTGTAATTGTAAGAGGGCATTAGTTCCTTATGGATATGTTGTTCAAATAATCTTCCAATTGCAATAGGCAGTAATACTGGCTCTGTGGAAAATCTTATGCTGTATATCAGTCGCTGGGAAGTGTGCATGTGTCATTGTCATTTTGGTATCTAAAAAAAAAAAAACCCAAACAAAAATCCAAAAGAGAAAAGCTCAACAACAACAACAAACCCCTCAATACCAATAATTTTTAATTTAACAGAGAAAAAAGGACACAGAGAACCACTCTTGTTCATACAAATGGTTGGTTTAACACACATTGAACAAATGGATGCATAAATTGGCTATGATAAATGCTTGTGCTATATGTGGTTATTTATTATGTGTTCCATTATATAAATTGGTTGCAGAATTATAACAAATGCGCTTTATTAATCTTACCTTTCCTGTGGCTGGAGAATGACTTCAGGCAATTATCTTCAGTGTGGAACTCAATTCCATTATTGTTGACAGGCAGGCCAGGCAGCTTCCTAATCCTGCAGAGACAGCTCAAATCCTCCTGCTTCTCCTTTTTGGCATCCTGCATGTCATCTTGCCTTTCTGTGCTGGCATGGTGTACCACAGCATTTCTTCCTAGTACTACTGCCTCTAGTTCAGGACCTTTTTAAGAATGTAGATTCAAGATTGTCGTGGTTTGACA
>VWPU01021352.1:0-24351 GCA_013398955.1 Callaeas wilsoni
GGGATGGGGATGGGGATGGGGGAACGGCGGGATGCGCGGCCGCCCGAGCGGAGCGGCGGGTGACCTTGAGGCTCCGGCCGGCAGCAGAGAGGGAGGAAAGCAGGGAGGGAGGGAGTCCGATGCAGCCGCCCCTCCCGAGCCCCACCGGTAGCGGAGCTGCCGCCCGGCGTTGTCGGGGAAAGCTCGTGCTCTCAGCCGCGCCGAGGGGTCGTCAGGCTGGCTTCGGTCCCAGCTGGACAGCTGATGGAGAGGTGAGGGGTCCCGTGGGCTTTCCTCCCCTCGGGATGAAGCGGGAGAACCAGGAGCACTTTGCATGTGCCCCGTCTGCTTTTCTAATCTGTGGCCACCCTAGCTGGTCGGGGGAGGTGGGGTAGTGGTCACCGTCAGTGCTGATGCTGGCACTCAGGCTGGGCAGGATCTTCCCTGCTGTGATCTCCACCGGGCGCAAAGGTTCTCAGCTAGCTATTGAAGAGCCAGTTGCAGCGTATTTCTCCCACAGAGCTAACTTGCTTGGTTACAGGGGTGAGTGGAAAAGTCTCCTCAGACCCTCAATCTAAACTCATGGGGGGAGACACACAGAGTTTGGGAAGGGTCCATACTTGTCAAGGTCCGGATATTGCAGGTACAGCCCAGCTTCCTTAACAGTCAGGAAATCAGGTGTCTCTGCAGGTGCTTCCCCAGATCCAAACTGGGGAGAAGCATAAGCTGCAGAATTTGCTGGAAACGTCTCTTTTTCTGAGCTCTGAGGCTCAGCCTTGGCAATGGGATGATTGGCATGCCCTCGTCCACTGTTGCCTGGGATGAGGAACAGTGTGTAGGCCTGATGGTCTCACTCAAGGAGATGCATCCGAGGGGAATTGCCAATCCATGCTTCTTATGGGAATAGATGTGATGGCCGGGGGTGCTGCTGAAGGAGCTCATCTTCAAAAGAGGCTAGGGATGTGTTTCCTCTCGCCTTTCCCCTGTTTCCATGGGAACAGCAGCAAGCAGGAGCAGCCTGCTTGGAATTTCACTGCCTACCACTCAGATTGGGCAGGGGCCCAATCATCCCAGCAGACTTTGGATCTTGAGGGTTTCGGACCCATCCTCATGTGATGGATCCCATGCCTCCAAGGAGAGCTCACCGATGCATGGGTGTCATGGCAGAGCAAGGCAAAGAGGCACAAGCCCAGAGCTGCCAGGATTCCTGTACCAGCACTGAATGCTATTCCATGCAGACTAATAGACAGTTGTAAATAATTTGCATTCCTATATGCATTTCTGCTTTTTATAGGATGTGACCTCAGCTAGACCAAAAGGCGCTTGAGGGATGATCGCCCTCCAGGAACAGTACTGGTTTTATCTCAAATATGTGAATATCACACAGAAAGAGCAAAACAGAAGGGTGAAGAGGGGGGAAAGGTAGTATGAGTTTATGTCTTTGCATATAGTAGCCCATGGTGTCTTTTTCTCCAATGAATTTGTCCATTCACTTTTGAATTTGTTTTGATTTTGGACTTGTAGATGCTTCATGCATTCTGTGGCAAGGAGTTTCACAGCACACCCACGAACTCAAGGAGCTTCCTTTGGTGTGCCCATTCTGGGCTTTTTATCCACTATGACTAACCCTTGGGAAGCAGGCTGCTGCCACCCTTATGGAGCTACCCACAATGCAATTTATCCTCCTCTGGTGGAGTCGGTGGCTACTGGTGAGCCAGAGGTAGAGTTTTTTGTATCAGGCATCTTTGATACTGGTCCTGGCAGCACATCTTGGAGACAACACTGTCAAGCACATCACCAGCTGTGCTATTTTTAGATGAGATGGCACAGAAGAGGTTGTGTGCCCTGCTTTGTCTGAACTGAAGTTGTATAAGTTCTCACCCACTTTCTGGGGAAAACAGGCACATGGCAGATTTCAACCTTCAGGCAAGAACCCAAAGGCATGGCTGATAATGTTTTACAAAGGGCACAGAACTCCCAGGAATGGGAGAAATAAGACTGAATGATGCTTAGACCTTTCAGAAACTAAAGCAAGATGGACAGCATCCAAGATTGTGTTCTATGTCATCATCAGAGGGAGAACCCAGAAGTTGTAATTACAACACACTGCCTGATCCACTTAACCCTCCTTCTCTTGGGGGCAAGAGACAAAAATACGTGAGATTTCCCTCCAATTGTTCCTGTAGGTTTCAGCATGCTCTACTGGAAAATCATGTTGGAGAGCAGGACATTTCTGGGATGGAGGCCTTTCTGATATGACAAAATAGTTGAAAGAAGCAGGGAGGCTTTTAAGAAGATACAGCAACTGAAGTAGAGGTGGTGCCCTTACCAGGATATCAATAGGTTTGTTCTCCAGAAACCCTGTATCTGCCACCCTGCAGAGACATTCATATCTGTTCCAAGCAGGAATAAAGCATGACATCATATTAGCAGGATTCGTTCACTTTCCATAATGCATCAAACCGCAAAAGGTATGACTCTTCTGTCTCTGGTAGTTACAGAAAATAGCCTTTTAGTTCCTGCTTAAATATGTTATTAGTTCTTACCCATGCAGCAAATTTGCATTCGATTTCTAGAAAAAATTTTGACGGAGGCTGCATTTTAAACCAGATGGCCATAGATAACCTATCCTTGTGCTGGTATTTGTAGCCTGAATATAAAAATGGATTTTACAGCATCATATAGATATATAGATATCATTGTGTTTAGTTTTATTTTTTCCAGTAGACCAAGTGCGATCAAAACTCAGTCTTTTGTTCCAAAGCAATCAATGATTCCTAGCAGTGTGCTGCTTTATGTCTCTTAAGAAGATGCGTGGCAGAGAATTCCCCTCGTGTTAGGATGCAGGATTTTCTGTGCTCAGAAATTAATGCCTATTCAATTTAGAAATTTCAAGGATACTTTGTGCTGGCTGCCTGAGCTTTCCAGAATGTGTCACTCCAATTAAATTACTCCTTATTAATGCAACAAAGGGAGTGTGGGTGAAGGAACACGCATCTTGCTCCAGTTAAACAACATCCCTTTGCCACTGCTGGACAGTGGTGTTGGCTATCTGGGTGCCATCTACCTCTGCAAGCTTTGTCCTCAAGAAAATATGTGCCATTAGTTATTTTTTCGTCTGCTACACTCAGACTTCATGTCTGCTGGGAAGAGATCCAGGTGTGCCTTTTTTATTGTGGGAAAGAAACCCCCGGGGGTCATTAATTGGTGACTGGGGAGCTCATTTCTGTTTAGCATCACTAACAGGGGTACACATCATGACTGCAGTCCCCAAACACTCAAAATCTTAAACCTCATGAAGTAGGTGGGTTTGTAGCTGCCGCTCTGAGGCACATTTCACTGAATAGAATTGCTGTCATTGAAAAGTCTTTGATCCCTCTCTGATCCTTTCTTTTCCAACAGGCTGCCTGTATACAGTTTGTTTTCCATCTAGCCTCATGAGAGTCTATTTTGTCATCATCACAGCTTTTGTGAGGCTCCACAGAGGTTTCTGGGTCAGGTTAAATCACTTTCCTCTCTGCAGTAGCCCAGCAGGATACCCAGGGCCCTCCCTCACAGCCCCCTAGAAATGAAAAGCGGATTCAGCACTGCCCACATGCTGTTTGACAGTCCTCGGGACATTTTGTCCAATATAACTCCAAAGCAGCGGCAACCGCCCCAAGTGCCTGGAAACTGAGCCAAATCCTCCCTTTGGCAAATGCTTTGTTCTCACTTAAATTTTTGGCCCATCACCCCCATAAAGGAATAAACCACGGAAACTAATGGCTCAGAGAATTTAGTCTATCTCTAGTTATGGTCCCAGGAGTCACCTCCCTAAAAGCAGAAAATAGGTTTCTGTTGCAGTTTGCCTTCCCCACACTGAAGGGTTGGAGCTGACATACCCTGATCTGGAGAAGCATCCCTGCCCCACCAAGCTCTCCCCATGGACCTGGCAGGCATGGAAGTTGCTGTTCTAGGGAAGGGGCTAAAACCCCCTGCATGCTTAGGGTCATTGTACAGGCCAGGTCTGTCAGTCTGGCCAAGGTCCTGGGGAATGGCTTCAATCCTGCTTTCTGTGTGCCCCATCACCTGGGCAACACAGACTTGGTGTCAGAGCTGCTCTGTCCAATGGGATGCCCACCTGCTCCTGCTCAGCATCTGAATATTTCAAATAGCTCGCTCACCCTCACCTCCCCTCCCTGCCACCCTGCTCACCCCTCTCTCCCAGCCCCTGCCTGGGCTCCTGACTTGCTTTCAGTAGTGTGGCTCCACCAGGCCTGTTCCCAACTCACTCTGATGCAAGTGTGGAGAGACACAAGCTCTAATTCAGTCTGGCAGCTGGGAGGTTTAACTCTCCTGAGAGCAGAGCCAAGCTTGCATGAGTAATACCTAGCCACTCGGAGCACTGCTAGGAGACAAGGACTGGGCTAGTGGGGGTGCAGGGCTGCGGTGAGGGGCTGAGGTGACGCGGAAAGCAACTCAAGCAGAATCAACTCAAAAATGAGAGTTAACCCATCCTCCCTTCTACCAGCCATCAGGTCCAATGCAGCAATGCTGAAGGCCAGGATGCAGCACTGGCAGCATCTGTCCTGCACTCTCTGGCAAGGTGAGCTGAAGGATGGTTGAGTGGGTTAAGATTTTTGTTTTGTCTTGGGTAGTCTCTGCCAGATGAACTGTACTTAGAGAGTCATGAATAAATGATAGCCCAGTGATGGAGCACTGTCTTCCACAGCTGTTCCATGGGGAGGGAGGAATGTTCATTATAGTGATCTGGCCAGACAGAGGTTATCAGAGCCACCCTCGGAAGTGAGTCTGTCTCTTCACTAGCTATAAAGAGAGCCCCAGGTGACAAGATCTCTCACCTAGGGCACAGTTTCACCATCTATTTAAGCATGGTTTTATTATCAGTTCTCCAAGACCATCTGCCACCCTGTACCCATTCATAACCACATCTGCCATCTCCTTTGGGAGAGCTCTGAGCACACACACACACATAAATACATAGCAAGGCCTATCAGCCATGCATTTGCCCAGATGCAAGCACAGAGCATTGCTACTGCGGCCACCAGGCTGACAGGAACTACATGAGAGGGATATAATTTAGAACGAAGTTTTGTTAAAATATCTAGGGGTTTTGTTCATTCACTTTGTAAGTTTGAGGATTTTTAGTGCATCTTTATACCGATCACTTTCTGTTTGTGGAAATGAATGCTCTGGCCAAAAGCAGAGTGAGTTAGGTGTGATTCCCCATCCAAGGAATTAACTAATCCTCTTGTCCAACTTCTTACACTTCATACACGCACATACACACAGTGAACAACAGAAGGAGGTAGAAACTTCCCTGTTTACTGTGGGACTCTGAGCAACAGTGGGAATCTTCTCAGGAAAGGCGTTAGCTGGCAACTTGCCGACCACCTACCACATGTAGACAAACCTGATCTGCTCTGGGTTGTGTCACCACAGTGGCATGATGGCTCCCATACCTTACAGGAGTGCACAATGGAAGGATGAGAGGCATCCAACACAGACTGCAAGGAGAAAAAAATCTGTCTGGAAATAATCTCCTATTGAAAAAGCAAGCAGATGCCAGGAGTAGCATCCCTGGAGAGATTCAAAGTGACCCTGTGACTTCAGCCAGACTTACTAGGAGAGGGCAGCCAGCGCTTTCTGGGCTGACTATCCCAGAAAATGGGTACCTGAGGAGGACCTGCTTTGCACTGCTCTGTTGGAAAGCTTGGCCTTGCTTCTGGGCATTGAATCTTGAAAAGTCATGTTCCTCCTTTCCTTTATTGGGGCAGAATGTGAAGTGACCCAGTTTGGTGCACTACAGAACTGATTTGCTGTCAGATATATGGAACCACAGTAAGAGCAAAGAGTCTGTTGTCTTTCCTGCAACTTTCATCGCTCTTCCAGGGCTTCTGCTTCCCTTGAATGCCCAGGTCACAGGGCTGAGCTCTCTGAGCTGAAGCTCCAGACAGAGGTTCAGGTTGTTGCTTGGGCTGCCCAGCAACATCTCTGGTGGGGAGAATGCAGAAGGAGGTTCCTCAAATGGAGATCTAGCACCTTTCTTAGGGACTCAGCATTTCTGATTCTGGGGATAAGGGAAAAGGGCTGCATCCCCAGGAATGGGGCAGCTCGGTGTTCATGTGGGACCAAAGCTGTGCAGTGGACAGGCTTCATGGGGGGAAGGTAGCACCAGTCATGTTGTCTGGTGTGAATTATTGTGGAAATAACTGCTTATCACAATTTTGGGTAACCCATATTGCTTAAAAATGACAGGGGCACAGCTGGTAATTAAAAGACCATTATTTTTCCTCAGACCAGACATAGATTGGGTATAATCTCCCTTTCTCCATCTCTCTCAGCTGCATTTAACCTCTTTTATCCAGTTAACAACTCAAAGAACAGAGAAGACGCTGGTGCCAGGCCAGGCCCTCGTTTCATTTAGTCAATCAGAGGGCTGTGCTTGGGGACAGGACATCATCAGGGACAATACCCGGGGGTTTGGGTAGCCTAGGGATTCCTTCCCATGCCCATGCTCTGAGCCGATGCTCCTGGCAGCGCAGGGTGATGGGGGAGCGCTGGTGCCTTGAACAGCATGTGTTGACACTGACCTCTAGTGGGAATAGCGCCCTTCCTCCTTAGCTTTGCCCTGCAGTTTTAACCATTCTGAGTGGCACATATTAAAGGGGACGGGAGAGAGCCAAGAATCAGAGCTTCGTTTTTAAAACCCTCAAATCTAAATCAGAACATCAAGATTTGCCTCATATGATATTTAATTATTTTTAATCCCTCTACCATTGCCCTCAATACATTATACATAGATATTTATGCATGGCTATATCTCTCTGTATTTAAAGTCTCTGAAAATAATGGAAGTCCAAAACTTGCACACCGAGGCAGAAAAGTTCTCTGTTAGGAAGACAGCATGAAAGGGAGCCCAAGCCTTGCAGAATGAGTAACAGAAAGCAAATAATGGGGCAAAGTGGCCAAGTTCCTCTTTCAGACTTTCCAGTAAAATTGTCCGAAAGGTTAATAGACGCACAGCCAGTCAGAAGAGGGATGACAGGAGATGGTGCCTGAGCTGGGTATAAGTGGGTGTAGTTGAAAGGTCAGAGCAGAGAGTGGCTGGCCATGGGTGCCTGAGGGGCATAGCTGATGTTAATGGGGAGTGCCTGGTCTCCGCACTCAGCTGCAGCAGACCATGGCAACGGAGCCCTGGGAGAGCACTAGCCAGCTCAAAAGAGTTCAAAGCTCACCTTAAGGAAGGTGCAAAATCACAAGCTCCAGCTAAATTCACATCAGCAGTGGAGGAAGGCCACTTCCAGGGGCTACTTGCTAGCCAGAGGCGTAGACAGCTTGGAATGGACTGGACTATAGAGTCCCCAGTGGTGGATCTTGAACTGCCTCTTTGCAGAGCTGGTCCAGGGCTTACTACTCCAGGTTCTGTGCTTTGGCTGAACTGTTCCTGGACACGTGCTAGTCCTGGAATCAGGATCCACACCTATTCCCCAACTGGAACAGCACATCGCAATATAACCAAGGTGTGACTGATACTTGATGCAAAGGTAAGCTGCAACAAGTTCACAGAAAAAAAAAAAAATCTTTGTGTATCACCACACAGGTTTGTGTTGATTTTACCATTTTATCCATAGGAAAGTGTACAAGGAACAATTCCATGATGGAGCTGCACCTAGTATGTTACTAGAGAAAATGGCAAGGCATTTAGGAAGGCAATTGATGGGTAACCTAGTAGCAGTTGGGTATGGAAAGCTGAAAGAATAGAAATTCTGTGTGGGGATCAGCAACAACAGCTACAGATGGAGCTGGGATGCAGCCACCACCAGGGTGTGAGGGGGAGTGACATGGATATACGGCCCAGATCCCCACACTGCACTGGACAGAGCTGACAGATGTGGGAGAAGCTCCATTCCCCTAGTAATTGTAATCTTGCAGTGACACAGTGCCAGAGACACAATTGGAGACACTGAAACAGATCCTGAGTATGGGAGGAAAACTTGTGACTGGAAGTCACTGACGCCAAAAGAGACTTACCTGCCTCCCTGCTGCTGCCCTCACATCCTAAAACCTTTCTTCCTACAAACCCAAAGTGACAGCTGCAGTGTGGGATAGGGAAACATTTGTTGCTTTGCATGTGGTTTCTGTGAGTCCATCCAGTATCCATCATCAAGCTCTTCCCAGGTAAACTTCCTTGCAGGAGATTGTTCCCCTCCTGCTCAGATGAACTGGAAGAATGGGCATCCTGCAGACACAGAAAGACATCTCAAGCAATAAAAGCAAAGAGTGAGGCTGATTTTAAAGTGTCAGCTGTGTTCAGAGCTATCTAGGTTGTCTTTTGAGGAAAGCCCACTGCTTGGGACACTGGAAAGTAATTATGTGACGTCTGTGCAGATCCATAGGAGTTTTGGCACTGGGAGGAGAGCACTGAAATGCAGTCTGGTGAATCATTCACAGGCAGTGAGCTGGGCCTTCATTCGACCTTCTATTTTCAGCTTTGATCTCTATTTCTCAGCTGCTCTTGTGTGAGCCCTGGCAGCCACTCTGGGCTTTGAAATTATTTCTGTTTGCAACACAGAAAGGTGGTGGGAAGTGGCTAGACCAAGAGGCTTGTACAGCCAGCTACAGTGACCTCCTGGCTTTTCCTGTAAAGGCAGAACAGATGAGAAGGTGTCTTAGTGGGTGGAACAGTTTAATGTATGCACATGGGAAAAGCAAACGTCTTGTTTGCACCTCTGCTACAAGTGACATCCACCATACTGTTTCCCACAGCACCTGCACACGCAACAGCATCCTCACCCACACACCGCCTGGTTGGACAAGGTCCCTCTCCCTCCCCTGGCAAACCTGCCTGCTATTTAAAGAACCCAAGCCAACAGGGCAGGGGAGGAGGCAGGCCCAGGACAGACCGGCATGCACTGCCCGGCGCAGGGAAGTGCAGCGTTGCCACCTCCGTCCCCTGCGCAACCCAGGTGCCAGCCCTCGCCCACACTGCCGTGGCCACTGTAACTTTCCTCCCTGCCGGTGCTCCCGCGGTCCCCCAGACACAGCGGGCAGGGAGAGGCAGCCCCTCGTTGTGCCGGGGCGGGGCGGCGGCGGGGGAATCCCGGGCAGGCGGGCCGGGCGCGGCTGAGTCAGTGCGTGCAGGGGCAGGAGGAGGAGGCGGAGGCGGAGCCGTGGCGCCTTAGACTCTGCGCCGGCCGCCGCTCGCTGGCTTTCCGGCCATGAGCCCCCCGGCTGCGGGGCCGGGAGCGGGACCCGGGCCGGGGCAGGCGGACGGCGGGCGCTGAGCCATGTCGCGGGCGGCGGGCGGCGAGTGCCGCAAGGAAGCGGCGGGCTGGGAGGGCGAGGACGGGCAGTGCGACTCGGGCATCGAGTCGCTGCGTTCGCTGCCGGGCGGCAGGGAGACCCCCGCCGCGCCCGAGGGCCCACCCGCCGTCCCCGAGGCCCTTGAGGAGACCCTCGCCGAGGCCGCCGCCGCCGAGGAGCGGCTGGATTCCAGCTACGGCTCCGGCGCCCTGCCCGAGGCTCTGCCCGGGCTGCCGGAGGCTCCGCGGGGCTGCCCCGAGGAGCCGCCGCCCCGGCCCGAGGGGCTCAGCCGGCAGCAGGTGGATGCTCTCACCTACCTTTCGGACGACGGAGACACGTGAGTGACCCCGGGGAGCTGCGAGCGCGGGCCCCCCCAGCCCCCAGCTGCTCCCCTTGCAGCCGGCCGGCGGCGGGGAGCCGGTGCCTAGAGATAAGCCAGGCTGTATTTGCCGCGGTCCCCAGCCCTCCCCCGAGGAGCATCCGTTCAGCCGGGTTGTTAAGGGCTCCCCGAGCCCCTGTCCTAAGAGCCTCGCGCCTTGCCTTGGTGCGCGTGGATGCTTGGCATCCAGGTTTGGGTGGATGACCCCCGTCACCCGCCTGCCGGCTATCTGAGCCAGGTCCAGCAATAAGCAGGAAGAGATGCACCCCAGGCTACATGGCACAGAATGGACCCACCATAGGAAGCCAGCTTCCGCTTGCTGTGGGGCTGCTAGCAACTAGAAGAAAGGGGGGAGCAAATCAAGCCCCCCCACTGTCTCTTCCCCAGAGAATGCAACGTTTCCTCCCCGGTGGGGAAGGCTTGGCTGCATGAGATGGCACTTAAGCAAGTCCTGAAACAAGATTGGCTACGCAGGGCAAGACCTTGCGATGGCTGTGTTAGACGCTGCTCAACCAAGCAACCCAAGAACTGTTTGTTCTCAGGTGGGAATTGCCTTGTTTTGCCAACTTGCCTGCAGAGCCGCAGCTTTTGGCAGAGTTGTGACGCACACCCCGATGTGGGGCTGCCCTCCTGAGCTTCTGTGACGGACACAAGTGTTTCTCTTAATGAGGGGGGGCTTCCCACGTCCCTAATGCCCTCTCAAGGGCAGAGGCATCACGCCAGAGTTATTTGGTTTGGCTTCTGGTAATTACCTTCAGCTAATCACAGCATTTTTTCCTGTTGTACATTCCGTCGATGGAAGGTTTTCATCATGAGTGTACACACAGAGCATGAGCGAAGCGTTCTCACAGCTGAGGGCAAAGCTTTGCCCCAAACCCAGGCTGGAGTTTAGTACTGAGTAATGGTGCAAGAGGAAGAGAAACTAAGATGCACTGACATGAGCAAGCAAATGTCTTCAGTAGCGGGACCAGCAGGAAAGCTCCATCTCTGCCTGGCAGAGCACATCTGGATTGAAGCTGAAGATGAGCTGGGAGATGGCCTGAGTGTTTACTTCCGTGTTAGGAAGGAGTCTGTGCATCTGCTAATTAGTTCATTAGTGCTGGCTGTGGGATCTCTTCTGAGGATTGGCTGGAAGTCTCATGGCAAGCAAAGTTAGACTAAACCCAGCCTCCCACATTTCCCAGGCAGGCTTTCTAGTCCTGTCCTATCTACAGGCTGATCCTGCGGCTCCTCAGAATGGAGGAGCTTTGCCAGTTTTCCCAGCTGTAATGCTGGAGCCAAGGTGCCCATGGAGAGAGCCAGGCATCTTTTAATGAGAGCTGTAGAAGTAACGCTTCCCCCCAGGCTTGTCTGTCATGGTGTGCCCAGGGTTCCTCACTTACTGTTTTATTAGTGAGCCCCACAGATGAAGCTGCTTGGGGATGCTTTTAGTGCTTGAGGCTGTCTTGTTTGGTGGCTGAAGCTCTTTGCCTGTCAGACTTGCTTGGACAGACCTAACGCAAACATCTTATTAACTAGGAAAACATTAATCAGTGGTTCCTTGGTTACTGTAGGCAGGAGAGGCTCTCAGAGAGCTCCCCAAACGGTTGCCTTTGCTCTTCTGTTTTCTCTCACTCACAGTGAAGTTCAGAACAGGAAATCTGTAAAGAGTGAGGCAGAGAGCGATAGGTCTGCTAGTTGTACAGCTCTGGGCTCACCATGTCTGCACAGGAGACAGCTTTCCTGGGACCTACTCCCACTGCTGGGGAAAAAAAAACTATTCTTGTGGTTAGAGTGGTGAGGCTGTGGATTTGTGCCTCCGCTATTCTTGTCTCTCCTCCTGACCCTGCGGCAGAGGTGGGTGGCATTTATATTTAGAAGTGCTGAACATCCACCACTCAGGTCGGTGGAAGTGGGGACTGTGAGCATCCAGCGACTCATTGAACTGCCCCCGGCTTTTTATGTGGAAAACAAGTCAGGGCTGATAGTAATGCTGAAGTCTGTGGTGCAATTGCTCATCTAGTGACAGAAGGTCCCCAGAGAGAAGGGATCAGATGGCCACAGGCTACATCCCTTTCATCCAGCCAGACAAACCCATCTTCTTTTCTTCTTTTCATCTCTGTCAGCAGCACATTTCCTTGTGTGCCTTTTTTAAATGTCTACCACAAAACAGCTCCAGGCAGAGAATTAAAATCATACTATCATTATATTTCAGAAGACTTGGGCAACTACACTTTCCCGTAATTGTAATTTTGAAAATACAAAAAGTTCAGGGGTTTTGGCCAAGTAGTTCCTGTTTCCCCAGATGCCCTGGCTAGTACTGCGCTGAGAGGAGCACTGGGTTTGCACAAAGGGAGCTGGCAAAAGTCTTGGCTCTACATCTGGTAAAAATCTTCACTGTCCATAGCTCCCTCAGGCTCACCCACCTGCGCCATCTCAAGGTGTGCCTGTGTTTGTCAGCCTGGCACTTGTAGGGTAAGAACAGAAGGTGGAGGCAGAGGTGAAGAGCACATGCTTGGGTGGTTGGAGTGTCAGCAGGATCCTCCTTGGATACCTCCCTTCCTCCCTGCCTCCGCAGGAGAGGAGTGTCAGAGCAGCCGAGATGAAGCAATGGGGCTAAAACTGTCTCTCCCTGTGTTCAAAGTTAGGAGTCTCACTTTGGCAGGAAGGAAATTGGCTAACAGGGATGATGGGGGTATGATGGCCAGTGAAATGCGTGGGTGCTGTCTTACAGTATTTGCCCAAATGTCATCCTCTCCACGGCTCCCTAGTGCCACGGGCAGCCCCTCTGCCTCAGGGAAGTCAGAGCTGCAGTAATCAAGCACTGGCACATTTAGTCCCCAAGAAAGAGTGGCTCAGCTGTGAGGGCAGGAGAAGTCAAGCATGAGGAGTGAGGTGGCAAGCGGAAGATGATGTGTGCATCTCAGGCAGTGATCTGTATCCTGCTTATTGTGTGGGCAGGTAGAGAACAAACCACGTGCACTCAAGTTCAAATGGTCTCCTCCAAGCATCCATCTTTTCTTTGTGACCCAAAACTCCAAATATCTGTCTCTTCCATGTAAACACGCTCCTTTTCCACTGACTTGGGTCCTGATGGGACAGCTCTGCATGGAAGTGAAGAGAGGGGCTTTCCAGCTGTAGGCCTGGCTGCCTCTGAGCGGACTGCTGGCAGATTTATTGTTGTGCCCCAGCCTCCAGACCACCTCAGCCTTTGTTAGGAGTCACTGAGGAAACCTCATCCTTCCTAGCCTTACCTGGCAGATGCACAATTCCAGCATCCTGGGAAAAGGATGGGTGTGGGACCAGCTCCTTCGAGGTGAAATGGGGTGTGAAGGGATCACCTGTTTTGTTTTAGCACAAGAGAAAACCTCCCCCGTTTCCTTGGGGTGATGTCAGCCTCTGCCAGCTCTGGAGAGGCAGAGTTGATTCATCAGTGTGTGAAGTTAAGCAGAGTTTCCTCTCTCTAAGACTATATAGTCTATCTTAAAAACATGTTTTCCTTTCTGCCCATGCTGGTCCTTGGGCCACACACCACTTTCTGCCATTGGTACCTGATGCCATGGTGATGGAAAGGCTGCGCCTCTGCAGGAGAGTGACTGTCTTCTGCATGGGGCTCCATATGCAGATCAGTGCAGCACCTCTGCAGGGATGAAGGTTGGAGGACCCCAGCTCAATCACAGAAGAGAGACCTAGGCCTCTTTCAGATGGAAAATGGGACTGTGAGGTTTTGGTTGGGTGTGTGTTTCAGGGAGGGAGGGGAGCAGAGGAAGCCTGACTTCCTCCTTCCACCAGAGACAAGTGGTGCCCCGTCTGCTGATAAGAAATCACGTGCCAGTGACTCGTGGGCTGAAATGCCTTAACAAGGGCTTGGGGACAGTTAATCGAGTAAAATCTGGGCCCCCTGGGAGCTGATGTTCTGAACTCTTCCCATGGTGGTAGTGAAGGGGCCTCCCTTGCCTGCACGGGTTGTTGCTGAGCATGAGGGCTCATCTTGAAGGGGCCAAGAGCCACTTCTAACCATTCACTGGCATGTGCCAGTTGTAACCCTCCCGAGTCATGTAGTCCTGGGCTGGAGATCTTCCCTGAGCAGGGGAATAGAGGTCGTCCCCATCCAGGCTGTCTGCTCCAGTGTGGCTGCTTTCTCCCTGCTCGCCCTGCTGTACAGGGGTGTTCCTGAACCGCTGTGCCCTGTGTACGTGGGGGAGTGCTCAGAGTGTGACAGCAAAGATAAAAGAAAGGGAAGGAAGGAAAAAGAAGCAGAAGACTGGAGAGACTCAGTTTTAGGAGAAGGATTAAAGAAGTCTGATGCAGAGAGCACACCTTGTTGCTGGTCAGGCTGGGAGTAGCTTTGCTGGGCTGGGCTGTTGCCTGCTGCCCAGCAGTGGGATGGCCATAGTTAATGGGAAGTGGGGATGCTCTTGGTTTTACCAGAGGGTCTTCAGAAACCTTGCTTAATTGCCAGGATTCAACTTATTCCCTAGCGTGCTGCCAGTTGTGGAGCATTAGAGAAAGTGAGTCTTAACGTGGGTCTGCCAGGAGGGAGAAGAGAATTTCCTGTGTCCAGCTCCCTGTCCTTGAACTCTCAGCTCTTCCTCTGTGTGAGTTCAGGAGTTTGGTAAACAGGAGAGCTTGGTGTCCCTCCAAGCTAGGCCAGGCAGCTCTGCACAAGTTGCTTTGGAATGCCCCAGAAGTTGCTGGTTGCTGCAAGGGTAACACACATACAGCCTTGGCGTAAAGCGGGTAAGTCCTGGCAGCCTTCTGAGATTGTGCATGCAAGAGGTTTTTTTCCCCTGTTTGGATGACTTCAGCCTGGCCTGGAGGAAGTTCTTCAAACTTTCCGCCTGCCAAGGTTTGCCTCAGAGCTGGGGACAAACACAGGGAACTTCAGCACAGAGGAAGGGAAAGAATGGCTGGAAATTTCCGTGTCCTGGGATGCAGAATCCTGGCTGTAACAGATCAGCCAAGGTGCGAAGGGTTTCAGGTCCTTGCACTCTGCAGGCCAGCTCGACCGCTGCTGGGAAAGGGTTGAGCTCAGCTAATTTAACACAAAAATTTTTAATTTTTATTGGCTTGGGTTTGGGTTTTTTTAGTATAATGTGAAAAAATGAGGAGTCAGACATGACTGTGTAGGAAGAAGTTGTGGGATCTGAGCTGTGAGAGTGGTTACTGCGTGCCTTTCAATGAGCTGAGTGGGATGCTCTCTGTGTCACAGAGTTGGGAAGCCCCTCTGACTTGGGCAGATCCAGGGCCGAAGGGGGGCCCTGAGGCATCTTAGACCCACGGCTTGTGCCTCATTAAATAAAAATCCTGAGACAGCAAGGATACCTGTGGGGTTGTAAATGATTGCTAGGGTGTGTTGTACAGGCTCTGGCAAAGTCCAGGCACTTTCCTCTTGTAAGAGGCTCTTCTGACCTCAAGATATCTCTTTGTGTACAGAAACTGTAGAAAGTATTTGCCTCCCAAGAAGTGAGGTTTGAGTTTATTCTGTTTGAAATGGATTTACCACAGTCAATGGACTTTTTGGGATGTTTGCTGCTTTTATTGAAATTGTTCATCATGCTTCTCTGACGGTGACTGGCCCCTGCTACGGTGGGCTGACCTGTTTTCTGGCTTGGCCCATCTGTGCATAGATAGGAGTACGGGACAGGCCCCTTGTTTTGCAGGGAACAGCCCACATGCATCTGATGTTTAGTGCTTCTGCAATCCCAGACCCACTATCTGCTCAGAAATGGAGCAAAATTCTCAAATGTCTGATTGCAGAATCTAGAGGCTGTGAGGTACCTTCTCGTCCCCACCGCAGTGAAAAACGAGGTGCCCACAGCCCTCCTGCAATGCCTCTCCTGCCAGTCAGCCTGCAGCACCCCTCATCCTCAAGCACTCAGACCAGACCCTCTGCAGAGCACCCCAGGAAAGGTGAAGCTGTCTCTTCTCCTCACCTGTCAGTTCCCACCCCTCACTCTGGCCCCAGGAGCAGCAGGCTGGGAAGCAGCTGCTGCCCAGACTGGGGATCAGGAATGCTGAACCCAATGTGGCTGAAAGGGCTTTGCATCCCTCTAGCTGCAACTTCCTTCCAGTCCCATCCCAGCCCCCCCACACCGTCCCCACTCAAATTCAAGCTGTGCCCTTCCAAGGGAAGGGGCAAAGAAACCTACGGGGCGGGAACACAGAACATGGGATGAGACAGCTGAGATCCACTGCTCCCTTGGAGCTGCCAGAGGGCAGCTGGAGCAGCTTTATGGAGCAGGGCAGCATTGCATTGGTATGTGGAGAGGGAGGAAGGGAGCCAGGCTGGGCTGGTTCAGGGCTGCAGGGCAGGATCGAGCTGTGCTTGCTGAGCCCGCTGGCAGACGTTCATGCTGGTGGCTGAGGAAGCGGTTAGCATTGCAGGTTTACAGAGCTGGAACAGGAGAGCAGGGTAAGCGTGGAATTCCCCTGCTGTTTTCCTCCTCCCTTGCTCTCCTTTCTATTGCTGCTGGGGCCATTTCCTCCCCTGAACAAGTTTCTCTTGTGTGAATTGTTTGCATGATTTCCTACTGCTCCACTCAGCCAAAACAAGGAGCTAGGAATGAGCTGTTCCTGCTGCAGACAGGGACCTTATCTAGAAAGGGAGAAAAACTTGTCAAAGCAAATTCAGTTGAATGCTGGATCCCCTGATTTAGGTGCTTCTGGGATGAGATGGTGAAGAGAGAAGCTGCTTTGAGGACAAGGTGCCTTGCTCTACAGATGGGGGGGATCTGCATGGTCAGCTCTTTTTCTAGAGAGATGGAAAAGGATAGCCAGAGAACTGGTGGGACTTTATCAGTTCTGCTTGTGTGTAGAACTGGGTGTCACCCCTTACCCTGTTCTCCTCCCTACAGTCCTCATGTGTGGAAGCTTCTCCTACTGGACACTTGAGGTCACTCAGAAGTTGGAGATAGACAGCACTGTGGAAACAGATGCTCTCCTGTGCCTAGGCTAGGACCACTTTGAGCATGGCACATTCAGTCCCAGGGATAGCCCCAAACTCTCTGCTCCAGGGTTATCTCTCTGATGATGGGTAGATCAGTTTGTGCCAGGGATGTCCTGTGCCTTTGTGATTGAGTGTTGAGTCCCCTTATGCCAGGACAGAGCTGGTGAGCAAGTGGAAAAGCTGAGAATGAACCCAGCAGTCTGTACTCCTGCTGTGTTTCCCTTGCCCACAGCTCCTCCATCCCTTGCCCTTTCCAAAACTCCCCGTTGCCCTTTCTGACAGTTCTTGCTGGACACCCACCCCTGTGGCTGCAGCCAGGAGTACTAAAGGCAAGAGCATGGGGAGGGAGGGAGCAGGCAAGTAGAGGAAAGCAGATGAGAGATGTGCAAGCAGCCCAGGACAGGCAAGGATCTGAGCATGGCGGGCGGAGGGCTTGTTCTGGCAAGAGCACACTGCTGTGGCTGGGCGAGGAGAGGTTCTGGCACTGAGCGAGTGTCTCTCCATCGCCATGCCCTGGCTCTGGCCCACGATGTGCCAGCATGCAGCAGCCCATCAGCACCTGGACCACGCCGCTGCTGTGGCACAAAGAGAGGTGTGCTTGTAGCCTCGGTGGAAAAAAGTGGAGACTGGCACAATGCCTGCACCTCAGGTCTCCTGGGTGTTAGAGATTTCCTGGGTTAGGAGACAATCCCAGTTCCTGGCTGGCAGCACTGCCCGTGGCACAGAATGCCTCAGTGCACATGTGCTCATGGTGGGCTCCTCCCAGCCCACTGGCCTTGTGATGATTCCCCCAAGTAGCTCAGGTTCTTGCAGCCATTTCAGGAAGTTGAGGGCTGCTAAGGGGGAAAGGCGGGAACGAATGCAGAAATGAAAGCCCAGGAGGAGGCTGCACCCGAGTGGAGAAGGAAGGGGGAATGAGGAAAGCAATCATTCAAAGCAGGCGCATCCCAGCTGCAAAGTGAAAGCCTGAGCTCTGGCCACAGGGATGGTCACCCCCGTTGCTTCTGCAGCATGGATGCCCAAACTAGCTCAGCCCAGCCCCGAGCAGCTCCACTGACTTGTTGAGCTGCAAAGGCAGCCAAGCCAGGAAAAGTGAGGTGCTGGCAGTGGCAGAGCACTGCTCGGGGGTTTCCACCTCCCCCGGGTGACTGCCCCACTCGTCCCCACATGATAATGCAGTGTGGTGTGGGCAGTGGCAGAGGGGCCCGGGGGATTCCTGGGGTGCGAGGGCTGTGTGCTGTGGGACTCAACCCTGAGCACTGCTCTCTCCCCTGGGAGCCCAGCGTGGCTCTGGAAAGCGAAAGCACCAGCGGTTTAAAGTTCAAGCTGAATTGCCGTGGAAAGTCCCCTATTTGAACATTCTTAACTCTGCTGTACCTGAAAAAGGCAGATCCTGCAGCCTCTTCCTGCACGTGGTGCCTGCGAGCAGGTTTGGAGAAACAGGGGCTGTCCCTGCAAGTGTGCAAAGGACACCTCAGCAGAGGTGCTGCCACAGGGACTGGGGGCCTGATGCAAAACCCAGCAGGGAATCTCCCTGCTTAGATCATACCTAGGCTAGGGTCAGCAAAAGCCTGATGAGGGGAGGGGTATTCTTACAGCTGGTTGCCTTGTTCCTGGGCCAGGCCCCCTGGCTGTGCCTCTGCCCCATGGTCCACCGAGGGTGGCCAGACCCTGTCCTTGGGACTGCATGGCCCCTGCTTGCCGCCCCCTGCCCTGCCCTGGGAGTGCTGGCAGTGAGGGGACACCCCATGGCTCTGCAGAGGCAAGCAAATGTGGGTGGCCTTCCCTTCCAGTGGGGAATTCCCTGCTGCAACATGACCTGGGGCTTCCCCGGGGACAAAGCCTCTCCTGTTGGGCACAGCCTCTCCCCTGGCAGCAGAATAGAGAGGAACTGGCCTTGTTTTGCCTTCAAAATCAGGTTTCAACTGAAGATGCCTGGGGTCCTAGATGCTGGCTTGATCTTCAAGCAGCACTTGGGAAGAGGTCAATAAAGGACGTTTTGGGGGGCTGGCCTCTGAGCTTTTCAGCACACTCATGTCCCGGTGCAACTGGCAAAAAGGCAGCCCCAACCCCACTTCTTGTCTGCAATGCTTTAGGGCCAAGTGTTGCTCTCCTGCCTGTGGAGGGATGCTCTCTATCCCCCACATTGCAGGTGGCATCCCAAAGCTGGGCTGTCTGGAGAGTGGGGTGTCTTGCTGTGGCTGGCAGAGCTCTCACCCTCCATCTCTTGGCCCTGTCAGTCTCCATCAAAGCAGCATGTGTGGCAGAGCCCAGCCTTCCGTTTGGAACTGATTCCTTCCAGAGACAGAGGCCACCCAGGGCCTCCAGTGCAGTGGTGAGGGGGCAGGAAGCTCAGCTCATGCCTGCCTTGCTGTGCAGAGTGGGAGCTGCTGCCTGCTCCTCCAGGTTTGGCCTGAGGGGGCTGCCCTATGGTGGGAGGATGGCCCTCCAGTGCAGGGAGCCTGGGAGACGGGAGGTTGGCAGGGGAGACTGGAAATTCCCTCTCAGCTCTGCCTCTGTTGTGCTCTCACTTCTCTTCTGACTCTGCAGGGGCCTTCTGGAAATAAAACCTATCGTTGGGCTTGGGGACTCGAGTGCCTGGCCACCCCATGGCTGTGGGGACCACAGTCCTGAGGACCAGAGTTCCCTGCTGACCACCAAGCTCTGACAGCTGCATCTCTGGTGTCCTGCTATGCTGGTGGGCTGTGTGCCAGCTCTGCCGTGACAGTGCTAAAAGGGAAGGATGTGGGAGAGAGAAGAGGAAATTGGTGTGGACTGGCAGATTGGCTAGCAGAGGGACTGTGCCATGCAGGTGATCTTGGACCAGCCCTGGGCTCCTGCCCAGCTTTGACTATTTGCCTTCGTGGAGAGGAAAGCAGAAGTACAGTGTGCAGCTGGCAGTAGGGAACTGGAATTCCCCAGGCAGATGCCAGAGCCCACATCTCCCTCCACAGCCCCCAAATCCAGCTCTTGAACTCTGGGAAAGACATCCCAGGCTCTTTGGACCTACACCAGTTGGAGGCCTGGCTTTGGGCAGTGGCAGATTGAAACTCTACACGTGCTGTGAGGTCCGAGGGAGGACCCTGTTTTGCTTAGCAAGGACAGGAGAGTCTGTTCCCCATGGGGATCAGAGTAAAGGATTGCCCTGTAGAGCTTCAGACCATGTTCCTGCCTTGGCCTTCTCCTGAGCTTCCCCAGGGAGAGGGCAGGATGGAGGAGCTCTAAGCTGGAGTGAAGGAGACTGGAGGAGGCAGGGAGATTATTCCTTCAGGAAGCAGGGAAGGATCTCTGCTCCTGAGCATGGCACTTGGGACTTATTTTTCTTCCTCTCCTGTCACCATTAACCCCCTGTAGGTTGGTTCATCTGGCCATCATCCACTGTGTCCCAGCTGTAGCGCTCTGCTGCATCGCTCAGCTACCCAGGGAGATGCTGGAGATCCAAAATGATCTTTTCCAGGTATGCTGTTGTGATAGGCAGAAGATGGGAGGAAGAGAAATGCCACAGGCTGTTCCGTGGATAGATGCTCAATCCCTCTGCCTTTTCCCCAGAACCCCATGCTTGCTTCCCCTAGAGCATGGTGAAGGTCCCGTGTGAGCAGCCTCTTTGCAGGGAGGGGAAGAAGGGGGGTGGGGATACCCTGAGAGAGAAGTGTGACAGCTCCCTACACTCTGGGGTGAAGGGTTCCTTTGCAAGGCCCCAGGACATTGCAGACAGCCATGGAAGAGGCATGGCTTGAATGTGGCAGGGTGGATAACTTGGGAGAATGAGATCTATCTCCATGGGTGATCCGTGAGCTGAGGTGCAGGGGAACAGCAAGCCATGTGACCCCACCAGTGTCAGCCACATGTAATGTCACGACAGGGATGGGGGTCTCCTGCGTGGCAGTCAGCCCATGCTGCCAGGCTAGCTCCTGGAGAATGGTGGGGCTCATCACACCTGGTGTCCTGCGGGGCATCCTCCCCTTTCCTAATTTCTCTCCAGACCCCGCTCCACCTCGCTGTGTACCTGGAGCAGCCCAGTGTGATCCAGGCACTGATCCACAAGGGAGTGAACCCTGGGCTGCAGGACCGCAATGGCAACACTCCGCTGCACTTGGCCTGTGAGCAGCAGCACCTGCAGTGTGCCCAGCAGCTCCTGGAGGGCCCAGCCACACCGGATGGCACGACTCAGCCCCATGGGCACCACCAGGACCTGCAGCTCCAGAACTGGCAAGGTGAGACCTGGAGGTATCCCAGTGGCAGAGCTGGTGGCCAGATTAGGGCAGAGACCATGAGATGTGCATGCAGGGATCCAGGAGCACAGCAGAATGGGAATGTGGCTGGGATTGGTGTGCCCCAGGGTGATCTGGGCTGACTGTGGCTCTCTCTTTTGCCTCCCCATCACAGGCTTGGCCTGTCTGCACATCAGTACCTTGAAAGGGAACATCCCGATGATGTCTCTGCTGCTGGAGAGCGGCGCCAACATTGATGTTCGGGTAAGACTGGGCATGGTGTCATGTTTTGTTAAGGCTGGGACAGTGGGTCTCTTCCTTGGGCACTCCCTTCAGCCCTGGGGCAGGCACTGCTGTGAAGCTTGGGGGCACTAAATTTTGAGGGAGAAGAGAGTAAAAGTCCTTGAGAGGTTGGTGGGTGCTGTGAGAGCAGTCGGGGTGGGGACTGCCCTCTGCATCCAGTGAAAGGGGTGTGGGTGGGTGCTGCAGGGCCCAGTTGAGGGGACCCCGCCACCCACACCCTTGTGATCTGTGGATTGCAGGAGGGCACGAGCGGGAAGACCCCATTGCACCTGGCTGTGGAGTGCCACAACCGCAGGGCTGTCCAGTTCCTGCTGCGCAATGGGGCGTATGTGGATGCCCAGATGTACAACGGGTGCACTCCGCTCCACCTGGCCGTGGGCCGCAAGGATGCTGCCATCGCCGCCATCCTCTCACACTCTGGGGCTGACACCCTGCTGAGGAACATGGAGAACGAGACGGCTCAGGACCTTGCTGATGGCAACGATGATGTGAGTCTCTGTGGGGGGAAGCCTGTGGCTCTGCAAGTGTCATGGGGTGCAGGAGTTGGATGATTAGAGGGGATCTCCTAGGAGGAGTTTCTAGCTGTTCCTATCCTCCCCTATATGTTGTAGGCATTGGCTCTGTGGTATGTGGGCTAACTGCCTTTTGCCTCAAGCCCTAGGAAAAGCCCAGACGGGGTTTCTTGGCACTCCCCTGGGGAGGTGGGAGGCTGGAAGACTGGGTCAGGGGAAGATTTGGGCCCCTACCCCAGCTCGGTGGAGACACAGCCCTGGATGCTTACATGTCCATACCCTTGGTCTTTGCAGCTCCTCGCCTTGCTGCCCTTTGATGACCTGAAGATCTCAGGGAAGCCTGTTGTGTGCTCTGAATGAGCAGATGGACTCCTTTGGCCTGTTGGGCTGCCTCCTTCCTCTGTGCTGCTGCCCTGCTGCCCACTAGGATCTTGCCTGCCTGCAGTTCAGTGGGAGCAGAGACACTTTGGGAGACTTACCCCGCTGCCCCTCCCCTCTTTGGAAAAGTTTTGTTTGCCTCAGGCTGCCTTCCCAGATGGAAGAAGGTGGCATTATGAGCACTACACAGGGGAGGCTTTTCTTTTAGAATCTGTGCACTGCAGCGGGACTGAATTTCCCCTCCCTGCCATGGGTCTGACTTGTGGGGATCTCCAGCATACACAGGGAAGGAGCAGGAGTGGGCTCATTTTCTCAGTGTAGGCCAGACAGAGCATCCTCTGGCACCCATCAGAATAAGCATGGGGTGAGGAGAGTCAACACTCACTCTAATAAACGTTTGTTGTTGCTGTGGGCACCAGGGGTCTCATGTGATCTAACCCACCCCGCAGCATCAGGAGGCTGTGCATCACTGCGGGGGCTTGGGGACATAAACGCTACAGGGGTTTCCCCAGTCTGCCTGCTCCCTTGAGTCCTTCACACCGCAGGAGGTGAGTGGGAGCACAGGGCCTTCCCCACTTGCAGAGCCTTTCTACTGCTCAGGCCAAGGCTGGGGGATCCCAGCATAGTGCCCTATTCCCATGCTGTCTGGCCAACCATCTGCCTGCAGGACTGGAGAAGGAGCATAGGAGATGCTGAAGACCAAGTTGTGAATCCCTGCTTCTGCCATTGTGCCTGACACCTTGCTCCTTTACTGTGCTGTGGTTTCCTCTTTCACAGAGGATGGGAAGACCCTGCCCCATCTCCTGGCTTGGAAGGGGGCTAAAAAACTTAGGGTCTGGGTCTTCCCTGGGTTTCAGATTCTCCCAGGCTGAAAGGGGAGGAGGTGGCAGCCTTATCTTCCCATCCCGTCTGTTTTTCAGCTCACTACCCTTCCCTGCCACTTCTCCAGCAAGAGGAGCACATGCAATGCATTAGTAAATCAGCCAAAGGTGCTGTGGGAATGGAGTCACAGAGCTGCCTTACCCCATCTTAGCCAGGAAAATTCCCCACTTTTTGCCTGGGAGCAGCTGCTATTGTTTGGGACAAATACTGGATGGTGCAATCGACCAGGATGCTCTGGAGTGAGCTTTTGTCTTCTTCCTCCCTTCTTTTAAGGGAATGCTGCCAGGAAAGCAGCATAAGGACCCCCCAGGCCTCTGGAACTTGCCTGGTTTCCTCAGCAGTCCTGGGCTGGATTGCTCTGTTTATTTTGAACCTGCCTCTCACCTTCTGGCAGGGCCTCAACCCTGCTGCAAACCCACGGGAGTGTTTCAAGGACACCTTCACAAGGGAAGGGATATGAGGCACTTCCAGGCTGCCCGAAGAAGCAATGACAGGTGCTGCAGAGCATTGTGGGGTGCTGTGGCCAGGGCTGTAGCTGGGAGCAAAGAGAAAAGGCAGAAATAAGTGATCTGCACTTTTTTGTTTGTTTTGTTATTTTAAAATAAAACTATTTGTTTTAAAAAGATGTCTTGTAAAATGTTACTGGGTGGCCACATGAAGGCTCCAGCCAGCCTTGCACCCATGGCTGGGGCTGGGATAGGGGATTCAGGACTGGGGCTGGAATAAGTGCCATCCTGCACTACAGCCCTCAGGCAGCATCTGCTCCAGAGACCAGCTGTGGCTGTGCCCAGTGCAGGGCTGGCAGCTTGGAGGGGGCTACCCTGAGACAGGGGGCAGGGATGGGAGGATGCTAGGCGTCAGCTTTGAGGGCTTTTAGCTTGAATCAAGAATAGTGTGGCCATCAGGACTAGGGAAGTCATTGTCCCTCTGCACTTGTGAGGCCTCACATCGAGTCCTGTGTCCAGTTCTGGGCCCCTCACTTCAAGAGGGTGCTGGAGCATGTCTAGACAAGGGCAACAGAGCTGGTGAAGGGTTTGGAGCGAAAGTCCTATGATAAGCAGCTGAGGGAGCCGGGGGTGTTTAGCCTGGAGAAAAGGAGGCTCAGGGGAGACCTTGTTAATCTCTACACCTCCCTGAAAGGCAGGTGTAGCCAGGTAGGGATCAGCCTCTTTTTCCAGGCACCCAGCAAAATGACAAGAGGGCATAACCTCAAGCTGTGCCGGGGGAGATTTAGGTTGGATGGTAGGAGGAATATCTCTACAGAAACTGGAATAGACAAGCCAAGGAACGTGGTGGAGTCACCTTCCCTGGAGGTGTTTAAGGAAAGATGGGTTGTGGCACTCAGTGCCACGGTCTAGTTGAGATGGTGCTGCTCGGTCATAGGTTGGGCTCGATGATCTCCGGTCTCTTCCAACCTGATGGATTCTATGATCCTGGGATCGCGGCCCCTTCCCCTGCCCGCCCCGCCCCGCC
>VWPU01021354.1:0-32001 GCA_013398955.1 Callaeas wilsoni
TTATATTATATTATATTACATTAGTTATATTAATTTAGGTTATAGACCTTTGTATCATCACCAGTTCACTTCAGATTTATTTGTGACATTCTCAAACAGTAGTAAGATGGTCTTCTAGTGTTCCTTCAGAAAGAAACAAAATACTAAGTCATGCTGAAGGCTTACCTATCTTATGGGAGCCTCACCTCCCTACACTATAGGGTTTTCAGGCATGCTGTCACCGGGTACCAAGAAGAGGGTGGAGGCTCAGTTGTGGAAGCTGCTCAGACAGAATATACAGAGATGGCAACAGCTGAATCTCGTGCTTTTCCCCGGAATCTCTGTGCACCTCTGGCTACTTTCTTTTTTGCTGATTAAAACTACAGCCACCCAACAAATATGGATTATGATTATTTGGCTCAGCTCTCTACCATATTCTCTTTAAGCTCCCAGCGTTTAAGGACATTAATCTTGTGTATTTTTCCTTGGCTTTTATAGTTCTGTTGGCAGAGATTATAACTTTCAGTGTTCTTAATTTTGGCTGAATAAAACTAATAAGTATGCTCTGATAAATTAGTAGTCACTTGACAGGTATCTTACCAAACAAAGTCCTCCAGAGGACTTGAATCCTAGAGATCTACAATGTTAAAAAAGCCAAGGTGCACATACAGTTACACCAGAGCTGATTAGAAAGGAGAAATAAGCATCACTGACATGCTGAATTTCCTAGAGTTCTCAAACTCAGGTGACACCACCATTTAGCAAACAAACTCTCTGTCAGGTCTGCCCTCATAGGCCAAACTCTCCCATGCCATATTCTCCTTGCAATTTTTCCTATTTGAATTGGAACAGGCTACCCAGGGAAGTGGTGGAGTCACCATCCCTGGAAGTGTTCAAAAAACAAGTAGTCATGGCACTTCACAATCTGGTTTAGTGGGCCTGGTGATATTCAATCCAAGGTTGGGCTTGATGATCTTGGAGGTCTTTTCCAATCATAATGATTTCATGATTCTAGGATTCTAGGTGTAATCTCACTGAAGTTATTACCCCATATAAAAATGCCCCATATAAGGAGAGCATCAGGTTTTCATTACTTGATGGCCTTGTGTTAAATTTTATGTTTCCAACCAAGTAATGGGATATTTCTGCTTTTAAACACAGGAACTGGACTACGAAACATTGAAAGAACCCTGGGGTGAAGATTACCTGAAATTTTTGTCTCCTTTTTCTTTGTCCATGTTTTCTATGCTCTCAATGGAGAGTTTCTGTATTCATGTAAAGCCTATTTTGAAGACAGCTCTGCCGCCATTGCTGTCACGTTTCAGTCAGTTTCCAGAAGGCATATTCCAGCTGCTTATTGGATGTAGCTACAGAAAGGAACAACACTGCATAGTTAAGACAAAATATTTTTTAAAATTAAACAAAGTAAGTTTTTCAGTGTTTACCCTGAATTTTCTAGGGCACCTTCAAAGCACTGCAGATCTCTGCATTTTCAGCATGCTACACGTGATGTCTTGATGTGATGATATTTATGAACCTGTACTAGATCAATCAGTAATCAATATAATGGATTGACTCTATGCCTAGTTATCTTTCAACCTGAAGAGTGTTCAGTCCCATCTCTGACAAGAATCTCTATCTGATCAGTGAAACAGACCATGATAAAAGCTGTGTTAAAAAGCTTCCTTCTTTACTAATTGGACTGGACTTGGAAACCAGAGGCTTTCCTGGGAGCATTGCCTATTTTCCTCATAATTATTTGCATATTCAGTTCAACAGAAAAACAAGTCTGTAGTTGTTCATTTCAGAAATTATAATCTCCTTATCATGTATATCAGTCAGAAGAAAATGTGCAATCACTGTACCAATGCCAAATGGTACTAAATTGGTACTACCTGCACTAATTTAGGATTTGGAAGTGTATTAAACAATAACTTAAGAAGCAAAGGATGTTAAGGGAAGGAAATTTGCTGGAGACATTGTTTAATGTATCCTTGTTAGTACAAGGAAGAATTTTTCTACTGCTCAACATGTAAATTACATTCGCTGTCTAATTACACCAATTGAGGCAATCTGAGGTAGTTTAACATTAAGAAATGTTTTGTAACCAATTTATATTTTATGTTTAACTCACAACAGTATCGACATAATCTTAAAATTTAATAATATGGGTGGGATCAGACCTAAATGTGAGCCTTCCGCTTTGATGTCTGACATAAGTAATGTACACAGAGATGCTCAAATGCTGCTTTGCTGTGCTGCTGTGGCTTGAATGTCACAGCTTAATGACACTGGGAAGAAATAGCACCACCAAAATAACTTGATCCACCTATTTAACCTTCCAAATATATACTGGGAAATGAGATAAAGCCTAAAAAAAAAATGTTGGTGTGGGGGTAAAAAAAAAAAACCCACCTGAAACAGAGTGTAGTTCTCACAATTCAAACCTGCATTGTTTTCTCATCATTTCGTTCCACCCAAACTCACAAGACTGTCTGGACCAGTATTGATTAGTTTTGCACCACTACATTACATTATAAACATTTGTGTCTACTGGTCAAGTCCTTTTTTAAAAATAGGATTATTTAATTAACTAACACAGAAGTCAAAGCACCAAAGTTCATACTCAAGCAAATTTGCACAAAGTAAATAGGAGTTTTACATGAGGAAGAAGTAACAAAAAAATTCAAAGCCCACTTCTGGCTTTTTTTCTACCCTAAATTTCAGTACAAAACAAAGAAAAAATACTGTCCTAAACATGAAGTATCAAATCTCATATTATCGTTTATTCAAAAGATGTCACTGCAGCAGACAAATTTCATCTATGGCAACTTCTGTGGATGAGAATAAACCATTCTATAAAACTTGTAGCTGAATAATATTTTAAAAGTAATTTTCATGGGTGCAGTTTCCCAGGCTGAGGAGTTGATCATATTAATGTGTATGGAATGAGCAGACTCACAGGAGACAAACTTTCACCAGCTCTATTCCACCTTTGATTTCAAGCGCAGACAAGTCAACTGATGTGGCACAGATGAGGCTGAGGCACCAGAAAGCAGGTCTTTCACAAATGGGCTCCCCTGTGCCAGTTACAACATCTTGTTCTTGACAAGAAAGCTGTTCAGAAGTTAACTCCAAGTTTGGGTTGTTTTCTAAACCAGCAGGGAGAAAAATGCCATTGGCTACTGTCACGCCTGTACAACTGTACTATTTTTGCTCAAGGGAACATAAAAATAGTCTTTTAAACAAAACTTTCATACACATATGAAATATTGCAAAGGAAAAGGCAAGCATTGCTGTTTCCTGCCATTCATAATGTTCTGAAACGGCAAATGAGAAGTTAGAGACACCATTCACTGCTGCTACTGCCTGAAAAGAGGAACTGGATTGTTTACCAGTGCCAGTGTGGACGCCCTCCCTGAATCCACACTGAACATCCTTCCAGGAAGGATGCTTCTTGGGTGCTCCAGAAGACTGCTCATACACCACCAAACACCACTGCACTGTCCTGCAGCGTAGAAGAACTGCACAAGAATGAGAGAAACACTGATACAGGAAGAGTGTACATTTCCCAAGCTTCATAGCTCATTACGTTGAATAACAAGTTTCATTTTTGCCAAATTAAAAGGCAATGGAGAGAACTGTGACAGGACCTTTACAGGGATTTTCCTTCCTTACTCTCTCCTATTGTCTTGTCTCGGTTCGAAAGACAGGTGTCTGCTAAGGAAGGCAGAAGTCTTCCTTGGAATGGAAAATGTGAACCCCTTCCCTCCGAATTGTTATAATTTTGAAATTAAGGGGCTCTCAGGCAAAGATATGGGAATAGGAATAACAGTTTTCTACTGGTATATCCAATAAGGCAAAACCAACACCAACTGTGGCACTAACAACAAAACAGAACCAGAACCCAGTGACGGCCATCTCGGCCGCAGGCACTTTCCCCTTTGGCGCAGTTCCGGTCACAGCCGGCAGGGGCGCTGGCGGCTCCCGGTGCACAGGGCAGGTGCGATGGTTCCCCCGCGGCTGCAGGGGGCGCTCCGGGGCGAGCTCGGGGAGAGCGCAGGAGGGACGGCGGGACCGGGACGGGATGGGACAGACGGGAGAGAGGCTCGCCCCACAAACGCCCAGGGACAGCCGAGCCTGGTCCCCCAGCAGGACTCTCTCGGAGGCCGCAAGCTGGGACGGCAGAGACGAGCAAAAATCCCGCCGTGGTGGAGGAGATGTATCACACTCTGGAGCTGCAGTGGGAGCCCTGGGATGTCTCGGCAGGCAGGAGGTGCGGGGCTATAGGGTAGCGAAGGCTGGGAGCAGCGTTGCAGAAGCGGTGGGGCGGGGCAGCGAGATCCCAGCTCCAAGCAGGATCAGCATCTCGGGCACTCAGGTAGATAGTAAAAAGTCCCTCCCTTAGTGAGGCGGGTGTTAATAAGGTCCCAGTTCAGAGGATGCTCTTATGAGCAGGAACTCACCCCACAGCAGAAGAAGCAGGACTAGGCTGGACCATGGCGGCAGTCACGAATTCTCCTCTCCAAACAGCTCCAACCATCCCTCTTCCCAAGATGAGAGAGAGAGCGAGAGCCAGGGGCTGCCACCAACCCTGCTCTTCCCAGTCTCCCATCTCGCGGTATCTCCCTCCTACCTGGGAAACCTCAGGTAAGGAGAGAAGAGCCATTGGCACCCCCTCCCCTGAGCTGATAACTTCTTTTGCCTGTTAAGTGTCCAGTCATTATGGCCCATTAGCAACATGTATGGGAAAAATTACGTAAGAAGGAAAAAAACCCAGCAAAACAAAAGAAGCACTCCTAAAACCCCTGTATGTCTTTAATGCATGAAAAAATAATTCATGTCCAGGGAAAATTGTTCTGAATTTCTCTGGATTTTGAATACTGATGTAAACAAAGGCTGGTCTTTATGCAGAAGTTGCAACAAATTTTAAATTAATAAATGCAACATTGTATTTGGACCATAGCTAAAGATTTTGCATATGTAAAAAATAAGAAAGTGAAAGTAATAAAGTGATGAATTCTGCAACTACTTGAGGTCTTTATCTATGCTCTTTCAGCTAGTATCCAAGTTGATTCAAAGGAAAGGTGCAAGCCTTTGAAGACTCCAACTGGAGAGAATTATGAATCAAGTAGTTCAACACCATATACACTTATTTAAATATTATGCAAAACCAGACTGTAATGTATTTGACTTAAACAATAGCAGCCACAAAGTGATCCCACAATTTTTACTGTCTCTGATAAACACACTGAGATCTTTGCCTAAATAACTGTAAGAGCAGATCTTCTATAGTAGTAATGAAACATAATTAAATATTGTGTGACAAGGTTGGGATAGTGTTATTCACATGGAGATGGGCTTTACTCCTCAAAGAGACACAGTAGGACTGTTTGAGGAGCAGATACTGTTCCATAATATAAAGAGACCAAAATTTGAGCCCAAAACACTTTTATTTAAGACTCGGTTTGTACCTTTTAATTTGCGAAGCACAAGACAGATAATTTGCTTTGTTTTAAAGCACATTTTAGGGGTGTATTTATTAAACAGTATAGGTTATCTGAAATATACATATATATAATTTACAGCCAAATAACCTAATGAAATGAGAAAGAGAAACAATGGCACATCATGCCCGCAGGACTACAAAGCTGGCTATAATTTAGTTTCCTCGTCCAAAATGAAAATAAAAACTAAGCAAACAAACTTTGAAAGATTTCCACTTTTTGAAGTCAAATATTGTTCTTTTACTAAGTTTGTAAACATTAGAATCTGACATAAGCAAATTTAGCTTCCACAAAGGCATTTAATTGTTTACTGAAAATTATAGCTGTATATATTTTTGATCACCATACAAGCCAAGAGAAATCCTGTTTCAAGTTGAGACCTAAAAATAAGATGACTGTCACTTTAGACCATGAACTTTGACACTGCCCTTTAGTCATAAGTCTAAAAATAAATTTAAAAACCCCAATGCGCTACAACTGTACTTCCTGTAACATATGTTCATGATTGAGTTGTCTCACTTGCACAGGATGTGCTCAGATGAAATGGAAACTGCCCCTCCATAACAGCCAGTTCAGCTCCCAAAATAAGGGTGACTTTGCCAACCACAGCGCAATTAAGCCTCAGCTTTCTGCTCAGGCAGGGAGGTCTAAATACACTGACAGCAGAAATGCTGCAAATAATCTGAATATTCAGTTAATAATATTGAAACTTATTCTAGAAGCAAATGAGATGTGCAGAGGGCCTTTCCTTTAAAGGCTTTGGACAATGCAAGCCTACAAATTGATCCATGTCCCACCTGGTTACTAGGTACCATGATTTGTTTAAAGACAGGAAGCATGGGACACTGGGAGCAACAAGAAGTGGAACAGACTTTTTGAGAGAGGCATTCAAAGTGATATTGAACTCTAAATACAAGCTACATACATGAGGACTAAGCAAAAATATTGTTTTGAAGAAAACTCATATAAGCAGCCTGAAGCAAGAGAGGGAAAAAAATTAATACTTTTAAATTCATACAAAAATTGTATCTCATCTACCTGAGCCCCATGTTGCCTTGAGCACTCAGTAGCCAGGTGGCCAAGAGAAGTGTTTTTTCCCTCTCTTGCTTGTAAGGTCATTATTCCCACTTGAGGGGCTACCTCTGGAGGAGTACCTCCAGCTCTGCACACCCCAGTACTGGAGATTTGCTGACAATCTAGAGCCAATCCAGTGCAAGGCCACAAAGATGGTCCAGGGGCTGAAGCACACCATCCAAAAGGAGAGGCTGGGAATGCTGGGCTTGCTCCACCTGGGAAACAGCTGGCTCTGTTACAGTGTTATCTCATGTACAGGAGAACAGACCAGATGCTTGTATTTACTCAAAACCCAACTAGAAAATGTCCTTTATAAGACTTGCAGCACTAGAGGCTGGACTAGAGACCTCCAGGGGTTCCTTCTGACTTAAGTTATTCCATGATGCTGCTCTAGGATAATGTAAGGTGAAATGATCCAGGTTAAACTTGAAGGGAGCACAGACGTTTCATGGTGGGAAGGTGGGCATGGAAGGCAAGTACTACTGCACAACAAGAGCTGTCTTCTAGGGGCAGGCTACTCAGACTCTCCACCAGCTGGTAGCCCAGACCATCTAGCTAAATCACAGTTAAAGCTTTCAGAGAGACAAGATACATAGCCCTGCTGCACAAAGCTGTTTCCACGGAAGGAATGGCAGCTGCATGAAATCATCCTGTTTGACATCCTGAAAACAGAGGCAAATGCAAGGGATACCTGTACCTACTTGCTTTTCACTCTGGAGAGCTGAAAATGGAAATCAGTCTTTAAAAAATACCAAAATAAAACATTTACGTTCCAATGACTTAGAAAAAATTTTTTTGTTGCACTGACCTTAGAAATCTTGTGTCTTTACCAGTGAGTAAAATAATTTAGATAAAATACAAAAGCAAGTTTTGATATTTCACTATCAAGAAGCTACTCACTGTGAAGATTCTAACTCCAAGTACTTGAGGCAAAAATGAAAGAACAGTAAGAATAACAATAGATACATGTGCTAATGAAGCTACTGATAATAGCAAGGGGAAAGTGAGAATGCAAGGCAGGAACAACAGCACAGTACACAAAATATATGACCGATGCAAAAAGATGGAACATATCTTCAGATATATAGAAGGACTATTGCAAGCCATATGGAAGTAATGTGTTTTTTATGTCTGTAGTGCATGCAATGGAAAGGAACTGCAGCTAGGCAAATTCAGTTTGGACATAGGGAAATGTCCTTACAGGTTTTCTGGAGAGGTGCCGTAACCTTAGCATTGTTAGCAACCTTTAAGAAAACACTAGACTAGTATCTGTCAGAAGAGATATATCTACACATGTTCCTGCCTGGCAACAGAAAGATGCACTAGATAAACTTTGATGTCCTTTCAAGCCAAATGATTTCATACAGAAACTTCCATATGTCAAACAATTAAAAAACCCATGAAAAATTCTCTAAATCTAAATTACAATCTAGAATACAATCTGAACTAGAATTACAGCTATAAATAAAAGATCAGTAATTAATGAATTTTAGAGCAAAATAGCCAGTCTTTCCTTGTGATAGTAATTTGCTTATGGGAATTCATTGTAATCACCTTGACATTAAAAAAAAACATACAGGAATAAGCTCAAGGCATTTTATTACTCAGTATTGAATAAGCAGATAAGACAGCATTCCCTTATTAAACAGAACTTCCATGACTCTGACTTGAGATGTGACCTGTGTTGTGGAGAATGTCAGGCTAAATAATCATCATTCTCACTTCTGGTTTTAAAATGCAGGCATAAAATAGGATTTCTCTTTGGTCACCAAAGACCAGAAAGACTGAAACATTTATGGTGATTGCATATGATTTTCCAGGACAATAAGTTGCATTCTCAAGAACGTCTCTGATCTACTCTTCAAGAATAATCAAGGAAATAAAACAAAAAATAAATCCCAAAGTTTTAACATATCCTTCATGATAAAGAAAACAGCAGCTCAAAATTAACCTCTTGGTGCTAGCAAGAGACTATAGGATTTCTTTAGCAGTATGATGTTAGGCAACCAGCATCTTTGCCTTTCTCTTCCTCTCATCTATTTCAAGAGGTTACCTCATCCAGATATCTAATAAAATCACAAAAGCTGAAAAGCATAATATGTTGAGCTCACTGATGTTCTTAGCAGTGCCTCTTAATAGTTACTCTTACAGTGCCTCCCCTTACCAGTAAGATGTGCTCAGTGAATGGGAATTAATTTCATCATGTGTCTCTGCCAGAAGCAGCTTCTCCTTCCTGTCACGTTCTGGCAGTGAAAGACTCTCCCCAACTGCGGAGTTCAGACTGCTCAACACACACAAATTTTGTTCGGGCACTATGATTTTTGTCCACACTGATTTTACACATGCATATGTGCAACAGTAGCTCAAAACAGTACAGCCACTGCATGATTCTCGTAATTCTGTTGTAGTGTAGCTCTCCTCCTCTATTTTAGCAGTCGACAAAGACATTTTTGCAAGCACTTATTTTTAAGTGATTTGAAGGTTAACCTGTAGTAAATAAATAGTAATTAAACAAAACCTATTTATATGAAGATCTTAAAAAAATCCAAGCATAATTAACAATCCAATAAACCTACTAATTTTGTAATTATTAAAATAAGATTGATAAAAAGAATAAACTTTCTTAAACAGAATAGACTTACTGTAAGTAGTATATGAATAAATACTATTTTAAACTTCCAGATAAGAAACAAGCCCATTCCACATTGAACTTTCCCTAGCCTTTAGCTATATATATATGGCAGTACTGTTTGCACACATAAAGTAGTGCAAGCAGAAAATAATCTGTGCCTTTATTTGCATTTTCACAATCAGGAACAATTTTTGAAAATATAAAAGCCATAGAGTCGTAGCAAACTCACTGAAAGAACATGTATGGATGATGCCTTCCTTAAGAATATCCTGTCTTATGTATAGCTATTAATTACTTTTATTTCATTGGAAAGTAGCATGGTATATATGGTTTATATAAACTGTCTCAGATGTCTTACCCAGCATAAGTGCTAGGCACCAAAATCAGTAACTGAAGAGAAGGCTCAAGCCCAAATCCCAAGACTGAGGATCAAACCCCAAGAATGATCATTCCCAGTCTGACACGAGTCACATGGTGCATTAGTTCCTACTCTCTTTCTTAGTGTTCTCTTCCTCCTCTAGACACTTTACTTACCCTCTGGATTTTCTCCTCTTTTTCTTTTGTCATTAGTGGTAGTTCCTGTTGAAACATAAGCTTTTCTGCCCAGAGGAATTTCACTGCACATGCACATAGAGATCAGTTGTTTGTACTGCCCAAACCATTTCTGTAACCAGAGTTCAGACAAACTCAGCATTTTAAGGGATACAGAATGCTAAAAAGGACCAAATGCCAATGATGCCTTGGCCACTTTAAAAAAATACTTAAAATTTCTTTTTAAAAAGAAATTGGATGTTAGAAAAACTTGTTATTTGGTCTGTTTTGAAAACTGTCCACTAAGATTGGTAGAACTATCTTCTGATGGAAAAGTGTGACATTGACCATGTACAAATTTGCCCTGAAATCTCCTTTTTAACAAAAAATCCTAGAAGTTTTTAAAATTTCCCTTGAGTTTTCAGATGAAAATACTTTGGCTTTCTCAACTTATAAGCCAGAATCCAGGGACAATTTTGAATCAAAAATTTTACTTTTATGTAGTGGTCCATACCTTTTAGGGACAGGATTTGCTCAGATGCACTGTCCATTTTACCCCTGTCCTTTTATCCCTGACTTCCAGCTATGTGGTTCCTGCCAGGGCTTGGTAACTACAATCACAGCAGTTCACAGGCCTGAACAGTCATTCAGACAATTTCCAAAGTGTAAGGCTCTCTACCAACTAGAGAAAACAACTCCCAGCCACCTGTTCCAAAGGTAAATGTTAGCTCACAGGTTACAGACTGGGTATCCGTGCTCCAGCATGGACATGCTGAATCAGCACATCTCTCAGCTGCCTTGACCACAGCCCCAGGTCTTCAGCACTTGCAGGGTCTTCATAGCAGGAGTGTGCCAAGTGGCTCCATGCCAGGCCAGCTCCTCTGCAGACAGGTTGCACATCCCCGGAACCTGCACCCAGGAGGGCTGCTACTGGTTATGCCTGAATCTGCCCCAAATTCTTCAAATAAGCAGCATACCCAATGTGGGACAGAGGACTGGAGGGCACATTTTCTGTGTAATGAAGCAATGTCCAGCCAGAGAAGTGGGAACAGAGACAGCAACTGCAGTTTAAAAAAAGCAAGGTCTTGTGATTACTGCATGTGGGCTCCACAACCCAGACAGGGATGCCTGAGTTTGATTCATCATTGAGGCTCTAGGGTGTCAGCATCAAATAGTATGTGATCAACACAATCCAAGCAGGCAACATGTATGTTAAACAAATAACTGAAATAATAACAAAAATTTGACAGTGTTGATAGCTGCCTGTTTAACAGCTTAGAAGCACCATGAATGACTTCACAAATTGCTGCTCAGATACAGTGACAGCATTCAGTTGTCTGGGTCACTCAACTGGACATTTAGCACCATCCTACAGGAGAGTAATATGAACCTGTTACTAAATATGATCCTAAAGTGTCAGCAGTCCAAAAATGCACTAATCCTTTTGCTACACTTCAAGAACTTCACATTTGATTGGAAATATTATACAGACGAAAAAATACCTGCAAAGTGAAGATGCATAGGCACATGGTCAAATTTGAATCATTTGAAGCAACATATAAATCAGGACTTTTAGCAAGCTTGCTCTTCCTAATCTTCATGCAAGTTTTCCAGTCATGTAACATGATGTAAAATAGCAGAGAAAGTCCTCGTGTAGGGTAGTGACCCTTTTCAAGTGGCATAATAAATCCTATACAGTCTTATTACATCCACAGACCTGCTTAGAGGTTTTTAGTTTATGTATACTTGTATCTTGGTCCTCCAAACAAACCTATAAAAGTGCAGCATTTGTCCTTTCCAGGACATAATTCTTTTATAAAATCTACCAAGATAAATTCTCCTAGTTTGCAAAACACTACAGAAATAATATCAGCGCCTCTATGAACTGGCAGGATGTCATCCATCTTTGACCTAGATATAAGACTTAGCAGAACATAGAAAACCCAGCTCCTTCTCAGCAGATTAAGAGTAATAAAAGATATTTCTCTGGAGGAATGGGAGATGAAGAAATCCATCATATTCACAAATACTGCTTCAAATCTTCACTAGAAATGAAAAAAAAGCTTACAAAAATCATGAGATTGGCTTCAAAATCATGAGATCTGACACACAAATAAATTTGGGTAATTTATCTGCCATTGAAATTTTGAGCCTCTAGAGTGTGCTCCAGCCATATTTTCAAGCATTTCCTCTTGAAATGAGTAGATAATTTATTTCCAATGAAAGCTGAGATGCATTCACAAAGGTAGCAATTCAGAAGAGATAAATGTGATTTTTGTAAAAATCTAAACATTTGAAAAATATTTCTAAAAATTAATACGATTACATAATTAGTAATACAGTAGAATATTGGAAATATAATAGAGGAGGAAATAATTAAACTGACAGCAGAAAGCCTGGAAACGCAGAAGCATTTCTGAAGAAAGGAAGAAAAATTTCTTCTGGTGCCAAGGAACATAAACCCTAGAATTTAGGGTGTACCTTAGCAAGCCACTTGGGGTACCAGCTCAGGTATCCTCTCAATAAGCATTAATACCAACTGCACCAAAGAGTGATTTTTCACAATACTGAACACTCTATGACTTTGTAAGTTCTGAACTAATTCCTCAAACATAAAGACAGTTAGCCTGCAAAAAGTTTCACATTTGCTTTACAATAATTCATTCTCAGCTGCTTTTATTTGCCCTCCAAGGCTCTTATCACATAGTTTTTAACATTTCAAGACACTCCAATATCTAAGGCTAAAAAGTTTGCTTTTATTTAAAAGAAAACAGGTTTTTAAACAATAATAGAATCACAAAACATCCCACATTAGAAGCAGCCTCAAAATATTGCCTGGCCCAACATTTCATGATGAAAGAGAGCCTTGATGGGATTATCTATCACCCTGTCCAACGGTATCTTGAAAATCTCCAGTGGTGGGGGTTCCAACACCAGGGAAGTTGTTCCAATGAATGATTGTTATCACTGTAAAAAGCTTCTTTCTTATATGGAGATGAAACCTCTCCTGGTGCAACTTTTACTGGAATACTGCGAAGATGTGGCGCCCAAGATTTCTTTTCCCCAGGGAGAAGAGACCTGACTCCTTCAGTCTGTCCTTGCTGTGCAGGTTCTCCAGCCCTCTGGTCATCTTTGTGGTTCTCCTTTGGACCCTCTCCAGTCCGTCTGCCCCTTTCTGGAATTGTGGGGACAAGAACTGAACACAGCACTGCAGGTGCAGCCAGACAAGCGCTAAGTGGAGTGGGATGATCACACCTCTGTCTCTGCCAGTCACAGCCCTGTGGATGCAGCCCGGGATCTGAGGTGCCTTGGCTGCTGCAGGGGCACACTGCTGACTCCTATTCGGCTCGTGTCCACCAGCAGCCCCAGAGGTCTCTCAGCAAGGCTGCTCCCCTGCTACACTTCATTAAACTTCATACCATTCTTGCTTGCTGACTCTTCCAGCCTGGCCAGGTTCCTATGTGAGATGGCTCTCCCTTCTGACAAGTCTATCTCAACCACCCAGGTTGGTGTCATCAGCAAACTTGGTGAGGCTGCTTTCAACCCCATCATCCAGATCATTTGTGAAGATATTGAATAGCATGGGGCCTTGTATTCATCCCTGGGGAATTCTACTTGTGGCAGGCTTTCAACATGAGTACAAACCATTGACCATTACCCTCTGAGTGCCTCCTCTTAGCCAATTTCATATCCATCTCACAGACCACCCATGCAGTCACTTGCCACTTTGGGCAGGAGAAGGCTGAAGGAGACCATGTTGAATGCTTTGCTGAAGTCCAACAAAACGCTGAAGTCTTAAGGAAAATGCCAAACGTTGCACTAGAACCATGAAGGCTAGCAACCCTGCATCCTCTAACTCAAGCATTTACTAGAGACCAAACTGACATGAGACGGCAGTGCCTGTTGGCTCTATCAAGTCCACACTAAGTCACAACTGTTCTGTTCACAAATAAGAAAGCAAAATTCTGCATTATGCATTAGATGTGGAATACAAATCAACCATGCCAATAATCTTCTAACTTTCCCAGCAGTTCTGCAACAAGGATGTAGAATTAACCATGGTAACAGGCATAAGTACATTCAATTAATATTTGTTCACTGACATGACACATTTGCTCACTGAATGCCTGCATGATAATTTGATAAGCTAGAAGCTTCTAAGTGGGGAAAAAAGGCAGGGCCTTGCTCCTACATATTCAGATTCAGCTGGCCAGTCTCATTTCTATGCAGAAGTCTTGTAAATTTGAATCTAATATGGCCACTTTTCCTGCTGTCCCCAAGTTGAAGATACAGCACTTGAGATTCTCCTCAAGTTTCCCATGTCATACATCGGTCAAGCTTCAACAAGAGCAATGAATTCTTTTGCCCTCAACTTGTCGTATAGCCCAGTGGCTAAAACACTACTACAGGCAGTAGATGGACATGGGACTTCTCTGCAGCTTGTGATGTGCATGCTGTAACTACCAAAAATCAATATAGTCCTTTTATTGACCTGCCAATAGTATCAATAGCTATTAGATTATTTTTTCTGTAACTTCAACCTATTAATTTCTCTATTAATGCTGGTAGTATTTATGTTAGATTGGTAAATGAGGATGAAAAGCTCTTCCTTTCTGGCATAACAAGAAAGAATAAAAATTTAACACATCTTAAAAACTGTATAGATGCAGATCTGGTAGCAGGTAAATTGTTGAATTGTGAAATATGGCTCCATAATCATCTGATTCGTCACTCAGCTCTCACCCAGGTAACACACGCATAGATTTATTCTGGAGATTTACTTAAGCACTCACTTTGGTATTCATGTGTACACACTTCACTCTGCAAAGCCACGCTTCCAAGCAGGCTGGAACACAGCCAGATTTCCTCATATAGTAGGGAGAGACATATTTCCTGAGGGAGAAAAACTACTGTCCAGAATCTGACAAACAGTTCCAGGCACATAAAGCGGTTCAAAAGCACACAGGTGCAGCACGCAGGCTGGGAGAGGATAATCAACAAAGGATGGTGAAAATATCTTGGCAGAGACACAGTCAGGAAACAAACCCACGTGACAGCAGGACTTCAGGGTGCGTGGCAAATTGCTAACAGACTCTTGTACAGAAAAAAATTAACAGGAACTGGCATTGGCTTCCATTTTCCTATTCATACCCTGTGCAGGGCTCCATCGGAATAGCAAACACAATGCCTCAGCAATAAACCAGTACACAATAGCCCCATGCCAGGCCTGTGGATCACAGAGAGCCTTTAGCTTCTGCAGTCTCTTGATTAGGTCCCTGATTGGGCCTTTTTCACAGTGCTAACACAAAGACGTACTTTTCTACCCAGTGAGTTAGGCTCTGTCCTCCCCTTTCTTACACCTGCCGGGTGTGCTTTAAATATTAGAAAGACAAGGAGCTTGAAAATACTTCTGAAGCAAGCACCATAATTCAACACCATTGTGAATTTCATTATTTAAATAAAATGCTATTACTAAGCAAATCTCATATTGCTCATGAGATTGTGCATCAGCTAGTATTTAATCACAGTGATTTTTAGCTGAGCTAAAAGAATAGAAAACAGGCTGGTAAATACAAGAAAGCTGGTACTGAGTTCACAGGACACTTCACTCCAGTACAATGTACAAAGAACTGAAAAAAACCCTAAGCTTTTATGAACCAACTAATGAGGAGTGCTACTGAAAGCGCACTGCTAGTGAGCTCGCTCAGGGATTGACCTTATAGTCATCAGCTATAGAAACATGTGTGCAGTGAAATAACACATCCACAGAGAATTAAGTTTTAAAAAAAACCCCAAAGCATTTGATTTTGGCCACTCTAAAAATGAAAGAATTTAAAACATCATGAATTACAACAAAAAAGTGTAAGGAGGAATCAATCTGAAAGCAGGATGCAATTGAACCCAAAAACTATGAGTGAATGACAAGAAGATAGATTACTTGTTATCCCTCAGTCACCAAAACAGCTTTGATAGTGAGTGAAAATCATGATTACCTGATAGCTGTGCATTATGACTTTTAAGTGAACCATCCCAACAGTCTCTAAACAAGCCTCCATGCACACACTACCAAATTCTTGTTGGATTTGGTCTCATTTCTGCATGAACTCCCTAAAGATGAACTTTACCTCTTTGTCACAACAAAGCCAATCTTCAGAAGCCAGGATGCACTGATGGTGAGGAGTGCAGACTGCCTGTTGCTTCTCTTTTGTTCTGGTTCATGCTCCAAGGCATGCAAGCACCTGTAACATTCTTCTCAGGGCACAGCAAACAAGAAGCTGTGTCCCATCTGTTACCTCACAGTTCTTTAATACCTGCCTCAGTTTTCCATCAAAGCTAAAGTCATTTCTTCCCTTACAATCATGCAAAAAACATACAAATTCTGCAGCTGAACTGCTTTGACTTGGGTAAATCTCCATCAATTTCTCAATATTATCCAGTAAATTCTTTGTGCTTATCACAGTTTGCATGCCAGGCAACTGATTTAAGCCTACTCAATATTTAAGTGCAGGTGACTAAGGATTCAACACATACAAGTAAAGACAAATCATGTGGAAAGTACAGTCTGTATATTAGCATTTCTAGCCGCAGGAAAATGTAAGGCAAAAGCCTTGATCTAACTATGTATATCTATATTTGTTGCAATACACATTTCCTGGCCCAGCTACAGTATCATAGGTCACTGCCTTTCCCCTAAAAACCAGTCAGGTTCCCAAGCATGACTATAAGAAGCCACACAAACTTCTCAGTGATCCATGTGATAACTTCTGTATTTTGCAAGATGGTTTTGTGACATCAAAACATCCCTGATTCTCAAAATTGATGGCAAATATGACTAAGGCATAAGAAAACAAGTTAGACTTTCTATTAAAACACAAGTGAAGTTCTGTTCTAAGGCTACCTAAGTTTATTTGAGCAACTGTAGTACAGATTTTTCCAATTTCTGAACTAATTCTGTGAAACTCAGCTGAACCAGAAGCACTGTGTTTTGATCTTACTAGGTATTCCCATTAGAAAGAAGCCATAAATGGAGTGACTCTTCTAATATGCTGATTACTTCACGATCCCCCTCTTCCAAACCCTCTCGTAACAATCAGTTGCTCTAAACAGTGGAGTAGCCATATGTTGGTGCAGAATATTCTTTTGTTAAAAAGCTCTCCGTTTCTCCAGACTGGCTGCAGGCACAGAAGTCCAGACTAAAAAAGCTCGTTCAACATTTGTTTCTAGACATAAACTCTTCAATATATTCCACGTTCATAGCTCTCCACACTTCTGACCATCTGTTGGAGGGCAGGATGCCCACTGATGTTAGCCAGAATCTGTGCCAGTTGCCAAAAAAAAAGGGATATATAGTCCTTCAAGTGACATCTGTTTCACCAGAAGCCCTTTTCTCCCCGAACAATGTTTCACTTTAATCTCCGACACATTTGTTAAGAACAGCATTAAAAAGACAAACTAATGAAAAACTGCAAAGTATTTAAAGGGAAGGGAAAGATAATGATGGTCAGCATAAGGGTACATTTCACATATGGGGAATTCTTTTAGTATTAAGATGATGAGAATATTGGAATAAAATTGTAGGTGTTCTGGCTATATGGACAATCTCAAGGCAGATGAAGTCACCAAGGAATAAGAGTAACCACAAAGGACTCACTGTAATTCACCCAAAGACAAAAGCTGTGCTCCTAAAGATAACACTGGAGGGAAAGGCACAACTGAATGTTTAATAAGATAATGCCTTTTCACATGTATGAAAGATAGAAAAAAGAACAAGCCATTAACCCAATCTTATTGATTCAGTGAGACACATGGCAGCTTGTGTGTGAGAGGAGGGACACCAAACGATCCAGGTTGTCTGTCTTCTGCTTGTAGACTTACTGGCACATCTAGAAGTTGAGTCCATAATGCAGAGCAAACACTATTCAATCTACTAACGTTCATGAGATTTCTGCAAGAGGACAAAAAGTCTCTGGCAGTTGCATCCCAAACAGACTTGAGAAGTATTACCAACAAATGGAACAGATAAATAATAATGAAGAAAAGAGGGAGAGATCATTGGGGAGCCATTAGCACTTGTAGAAACAGAGAGATGAGTATGATACAGTGACTGTTCTTGGAATGGTCAATGAAAGGAGAGGATATAATCCAACAAGATACAAAACCCATCTCAGAGACCCGTCGACTGTGTTCACTGAATCTCTTGTAGATTAAACACATACATCACATGTAGAAATCTATGCTGTAGACATCTAAACTGAGCTGAGTCTGGAGCTGACTCCCACTCTAGGACTTCTCATTCAAGATCAGTGCTGATTTGTCCTGGCTGTGTGCTTCATCCGAATATGTAGCTGGGTTAAGGCTGAGGCATGTACCCACACCAAAGAGCCTGGAAACGTTTCTGAGCTTCTCAGCACAGAATAACAATATAACCTTTTTTCCATCCAACAATTTGAATCCATTGAGGACATTGATAAAAGTAGTCTCTCCCATTCCCCCAAGACTTTTGTTCTGTTGCAACTGTGTCTCAGTTGGAAAACTGCTGCTGAAGTACTGCTGTTGGCAGAATAGTTTAAGATAGTTTAGTTTTAAGGTAAGCCAAAAATTATTTGGGCTTACCTTAATATGCTTGGCTGCAAATTAAAGAAATTCAGCAGCTGCTACATTGAACAGCTGAACCATCTTTGCACTGACGGTGGAAAACCACATGTCATGGGATGGAAAGGACAGCTGGGAGCAGGAAGTGTCACAGCCATCATTAGGTGAGCCTCATCCCTTGTGATTCAGCACCCTTCACTGCTCCTATTCTAAACACACTGCTCTTACAAACATGTAGTTCTGAACAATAGGCTTTCCCATTTACATTCCCAGCAGTATGTCATCTGTATAATAGTAGCTGTATAGTCTAGGTAACACTAGAACACATATATTGTCCAAGAATCACATCAGTATTAGGAAAAAAATCATAAAGCATCATAGGAACTCTTGGCATTTATGGGTTCTTTCCCATAATATAAGACACAGGGGAAAACTGAGTTACTTTCAGTTAAACTGTCTGGCAGTAAAACCATGGAAAACCTGAATAAAATTGAGCTAATGCTTTTAAGAAATAGCTAAGTATGTCCCAAATCTAGATTGCTGGATTAAACTTGAATAATGGAACTTACTACATAAGATCTACCCTGGCAGAGCTTTTTAGCATTTGGTCAATGCTTAGAATAGTCCAAAGGAGTGGCCAGAGGTGAGAAACACAAAGTCAGGCTGAAAAAAACCATAAGAATTTTCCTTCCTGATGCTCATTTTCAGGAGACATCCTATCTGTTTGAGACTCCAGCATTGTGCCCATTCCCAAACTGCTAGCTACATCTCCGTTTAGAAGCCCTGCTCCTAAATTCACTATAGACCTGATCAGCAACTATCCTTACAATTCCCCAGTAAATTTACAGACTCATATTCCTATTTTAGTTGGCTTTTTCCCAAAACTGAAAAGCTTAAATATATTTTCTTTACATCCCAAGCACTTGATGTGTATGCAGACTCCCAGATAAGGTTCCAAATACACATGGTTTTGAAACGTATGCAGACTCCCAGATAAGGTTCCAAATACACATGGTACATGCATAACTTTAACTTCTGAGATCACACATCTCAACGCATTGAGTCTAGAATATTTAAAAACATGAGCAGTGGCAAGCATCCTCTTTTTTTTTCTTTTAGTCAAAACTGAAGGTAGAACAGACATTGACAAGGAATCATAAATATCTTGGTCTTTGGTCAAGGCTAGAACAGACTGGCAGGGCAGTGATTTTCAACGCTGTGTCCTGCTGCTGCCTTTACCATTTGTCTTGGTCTACAAGGAGTGAACTTGATTCCTCAGACTAGTACCATCAAAAACCTTATACGCTTGTTCCACAAACTGATATAGATGGAGCACTACAACATCTAACCTTGTATGTTTTTATACTCAAATACACGCCTTCGCTCCTATTCAGTGCAGCTTTGAATGGAGGGCAAACCCAAGTCAGAGTGAGCAGTTTTGTTCCTTGCCTTCCCCTGAGAATGATTATGGATCCAGTATGCTGAATTTGCCTCAACGAGCCAGGGGTGATGTTGGGGCAACGGGCATCACATATATCTGATGATATACATACCTCTTGAACTGATGGGCCTTAACCTGCACTCCTGTGAGGTGAGTGCTAGTAATCAGTTGCCTACATTGCTCCCTTCAAAAGGCAGCAGAAATACTTTTAGAAGAGGCAAAAAACCGCCAGTGTTTCCTGTCCTTTGGAAAATAGATATGACCTGGTGAGAGAGCAGGAATCTATCAGTTCAAGTTCTCACATTAAAAAAAAAAAAAATCAGAAACATGATTTTTAAAAGTGAAAAATACTCCTGCTTGATTCTGACATACAGGTGAACAAATAATTGTTTAGGTTATGATTTATGTAACTTGAATACAAATCATACATTGTATTAAGATAAGAAAATAAATTAATAAATGTGTGAAATGTCTGAAAAAAATCATTTAATGATACACACACAGAAAGCAAAGAACTATTGTTCTATATAACTCTGTATCACAACAGCCTGGAATTCTTTCAATACTAATTTGCTTATAGCACAAAATTTTGGGGTTATTTGAGCCAAATGGCTCTTATCCACACACAGGGCTTTATTTTCCTACCATTTAATTGAGGAAAAAACCCAAAGCACTTCCCAAAAGTTTTACAGCTTGTATTTTTGTGGTTTTGTTTGGTTTGTTTGGTTTTGTTTTTTTTCCAGTGGTAATACGCCTTTTGATATTAACATATTACAGCTTTAGTATCAAAGATTTTTTCATGGGTGATGTGTTATAGAAACTTGTAAGCTTTTGTCTATGTCTTTCTATTTCCCTGTCCTTGGTAGTAGCTCAGGACTTTACATAAATTATACTTAGCCTCAGAAACCTTGTGGAACAATGGAGTGCCAGCAGTTCTCCCAGACTATTTTCCCAATGAATATGGACCTAGGTGCAGATCCATGGAAGGTTTTAAGAAAGTAACTGCTATTTAAAGTGGGTCTCAGCTGCTACCAGTGGGAGCAAGAAGTCTTTGTAGGTGTGGACCAGCATGTCTTATCTGGGACAACATAAGAAATGTCAAGTAGTGGAAGAACCAAACCCGTGCTACCATAATGCAGGCTGATATCCAAATTGCTTGGATATTCTTCAGCTTCTCAAATGCTTGAAAGTCAAGGTGGATTTGTGAATTTGGTCATCCATTTCATTACTGTGATTAGCAGACAATTATTCACCAAGCAGGGAGAAAATTATGCATGTTTCGAAAAAGATAACACATTTTAGACATGGTACTATCTGCCATTTCAAAACCTGGCATGGCTAAAGATCTTCAGCATTAACTTTTATGCCAACATGTGATATCAGACAGTCTCTCACGTCCTGTCTGATTGCTTAAAATAACACATTGCCATTCCTTTGCGGTTACACCACTACTTTATGTTGATATAAATAATGGCTGTGGTTTAAGCTTCCTTGTAAGATGCTCCATAAAACTTGCTAGGTCTAATTTCAGAAACTTCTTCAGAATGACACCACCATGACTAAACAAGACACATCTTTTCTCCCTGAAATGCCTGCACATGTCAGAAAGATTGGTCTATAAAAGGAATATCTGCATGTTAGGATATTATGATACAAGAATGTTGCCACTACAGCCAGCTAGACAGCACCTGTGTTGCGGTCTCCAGCAGGAGCTTCCACCAGACAGAAAGCTTCTCACTGTCTCGCCACCGGGACACTTGAAGCTAGTCGCCTGCTTGGCCACCGGGCGGTCAAGCGGTCAGCAGCACACCTGATAGAATAAAAACTATTACATGGAGAGGCTTCCAGGCTGCCGTGCTGGTTTGCTCTGCCTAAACCTTTTGCTTTCAGGCCAGCACTTACTCTTGGTACTTCCTGCTGAGAACTTTGTTATTTCAGGAAGTATTCTGATACACCCAGCAGATTGAGGAAAATGTACTGAAGTTGCACATAAGGCAAGGTCTTCGTGGTCACTATCTACATAGCCGCACTTGGTCTACAACCATTTCTTCAGTCCAGCCAAATAGTTATCACTGGCACAGATTTGTACAGAAAAATCAGCAATCTAATTAACAAACCTAACATTTCAAACCTGTTCTGTTATTTTGGTGAGCTCAGTGAAAATTAACCTGATTTTAATCAGATCAGAACCTGGACTTAGACATAGCAGAAGAGATGGCACTGGAGAAAGACAGGCTGGTGCCTGCAAGAATTAAGGGTGTGCAGTAGGGTTTTAGCAGCATTTAGCTGGTTTAAGTGATGTCTAGCAGTTACTGGATGTGGTAAAAGTACACTATACTTCTCAAGATTAAATCTAAAGTCTTATGAAAAGGAACAAATATTCACGTGTTATAATATAATACCAAAGTAAACGACGAAAAGAGACAACACTCATCTGAAGGTGAATTCACAGGAAATTTACAGGAAATATCACTATTTACCTTCTACCAGACTCTCACACCGTATATTCAGTACCATGTAAATGATATCTGTAAACTTCTTGGAGCACAAATAAAGCTCATTTTCCTCCATAGATGTTTGAAATGTCTCTCTGTGTCAAAAGTATTTTATTTTTAGCAAATCAGGAGTTTTCTATTGAAGCAAAAGATTTCAATCAAGTAAAGTAGGCATTCATTTAATATGTCAAGGTGGAAAGAGAAGCAGAGAGATAAATAGTTTCTTTTTTGGACAAATTTCCAGCTTGTGGCATTACAACATTCACTTCCAGATTCTGCCATTAAATTATTCCACAAAACAGTTTAAAAATGCTTTCCTTACTGTTTTGAATAACACAATTTCTGATTGCCAACTCAGCATAATCCTAGTTAATAGAAACAAAAAAACCTGGACAAAGGTAACCCTAAGGCTGATCTGCTAAAAGCTTCCATAAACAGTGGATGGCAGTGATTTATTCCTAGGGAAAATCTTACTCGACTTCTTGTTTATTAATATGGAAGTGCTGACCTAGGTAAGAAATGTATCTATGACTACAAATTCACTTAGCAACAAGAAATTTCTGGAAGATGAATCCAGGTAATTCTAATCAACTCTGATCAGTTCTGTTAAATGAGGATATGCTGATACTTTCCAACAGCTTTCACAGAGTTTAGCAATTAGGGGGAATACAATACTTTTAAAAGGTACTCTCTTCCAAGCAGTCCATTCTCACATTTGATCCTCTTTTAATTTCTTTACAGTCCACATTTCTTAGAAAGTGTGCTTATTTTCCTCTGAATATGCTACAATTGCCAAATTTCTGGACTTTTTAATGCCTTTTCATAAAAAAGTTCCACAACTACATTTGTCTAGGATCTATGAATCTGTGATTTCAGTACCACCAAAGTAAATATATATTTTTGTGGAAACATATAAAAAATAAGTTTTTGCTTCCAGTAGCATTCAAATATGTAGAGATAGAGGTCAAGATATGGTTCTGGGTAACTGTGCTGGTTGTCTTCAGAGATGCACAGACTCAATTTTTGAAAGGGGACTTTCTGCAACCTAACAGCTACAGAAATGAGTCAGGTTAATCCCTATTATTTTAATTGTTATCCTAATCCATTATCTTCCAGAATCCTGTACATTGAAAGACTTACTTTCCTATATAGCCACAGATTATTCGTGTGAAAAATAATCCCACATATATGTTATTTCTCTTTTTTTCAGCACTCAGAATAATCATCACTGTCATACCAGCAACACTTTTGGAGGGAAGATATTTTAACTCATTTGCTTTTAACCGATTTCCTAGGCAAGAACCGTCTCCTACTTCTTTCATTCCAGAGATTGTGTCTCCTTCGCTTGATGCAAGATAGAGAGCAGTAATTAAAATAGAAAGCAAAGATCTATGATTATGCATGAAAATTATTTTTGCTTACAGCAGAGCAAATACAATCTTACTGATAGATTATGTCCAAATCCTACATGGCATGATATCTTTGATCTCCCTACTTACGTTCTCTACAACTGTGGTGCTTCATTCAATTAAGTAATTTTCTCAGACAGTGAGATGTCATTTGACTGCTTGATCTTATTTAGAGTGACTCTGGAAATAATTTTTCCATCTCAAGAAAAATAGAATTTTTTAAGTCGTCTCTTTAATTGAGGAGAAAAAGTAAAGATATCAGTAAGAGATTAAAAAAATGAGAAGAAACTTAAGCATCTTATTTAACAACTTAAAAACATTTCAGTTTTAGTATGAGGTTTTGAACTATTTCAATTATTTTTTTAAAATCAGATTTTCATTAAAATATATTATACTTAACAAAGAAAAAATATTCTGAAGGAGCCCAAGCATGTTTTCAGTAAAAAAGTAATTGGTATTCTCTGACTGAAAATTTTATCAGGTCTAATTTTAATCAAATGTTTCAAACACTTTCCCAAAATATATTTTTTACAATGACTTTCCAATCCAGATGTAGTAAAAACTGTTACTAATCCTATCTCTCCTTTTCTCAACGTCTACCTTCCATTTCAGCAGGAATAAATATTAGCCTCACTTCAAACTCCAATTCCAGATTTGCATTTTCCTAGAACGATCTTTTCTTCAACTCTGAGGAATACAATAAACCTCAAATGGCACATTCTAAAGTAAGACTTTGCATATCTGTTAGCTGTAGCAGGTGCATAAATTTATCAGAAACTATAGATTCCATACAGTTTTGCCTTCCAATCAATATCAAAAAGCAATCAAATCAAATCTGTAACACTCTTCTACATTTTCAGCAAGTTATGGTGATCCTTGGCCTGGATATTAGACTTGGTTACTAACAACTGCAGTAGGTAGATGGCTACCCAAGTTGAATCTTACATAACCTTATTCAAAGTTATTAGGGAAATTGAACTTGAAACATTATGACAGAAGCTTGTGTTTCTACAGTTTAATTAAGGTTATTTGGTGGGCATTTTAAAAAATCTATTTAAATTAACAGATACAAGCATCAGTGAGCTAATCTACATAAAATAAATTTGCTCATCTACTCAGGATTGTGTGGATTTATCAGGCCCTAAAACTGGTAAGGGCCATTGTGTATCAGCAAAGAGGTGAAGAAATCTGACTGATGGATCATCTAAACGCTGGCTCCCCAAGACGAGTTAGACTAGCGAGCATATTTAATGAAGTTTACATATATATATATATATAAAAAATTATATAAATATATATAGATATATAAATATATAAAGATATATATAAATATGAGCTTGTGATGCTAAGTGATATTTATATATATCTCTCTATATATATCTATATATATAGATATCATTTAGCATCATAAACAGTTCTACTGAGTTGTATTTCAGAGGATATGCTGTTGATTGTAGTTTAAAGTAAAATTTAGAGTGCAGATTACAGTCTGAACAGAGCTCAGAGGACTAGCAAATACTGGGATGGACTGACTAGCAGTGAAATGCAGACTGAACACATCTATCTTAATCCTGTATGAACAGACAGATGTGCTATTTTAATTCTGAAGATTTGGTAGAACTAGAACCTGATAGAAAAAAATTTCTCTGAGTAAAAACATTTGTAAGGTCGAGTGTTACTCAGAAGGTAACATTTCTAAACAACAGAAGAAAAATCATCACAGAGGTGTAGACACATGTTTTACTTCAGCTTTTCAAGGCAATCTTACAGTAACATTTTATTTGCAAAGGAGACAACCACAAGATGGCTCCTTTCATATAATGCAAGCTAAAATAGAAACCTTTTCTGATAACACAGGCTGTTCAGTCTTTTTCAATCCCTTTCCCGATTAACTGAAACACCAGGCACCAATCTCCGTTGAAAATGTGGTGCCACAATTGCTTTGTTAAATCACAGTTTGGAGAGGAGCATGCTCTTTTTAAGAAGTAAGAACTAAAACTCTCAAATACAAGCATCTAATCTCACTGCACAGGGTACAGGTTTCACGAACAGTTGCTAGGCTCAGATACAGATGTTTCACACTCTTCACCTTCCTCTGGATTTTTGTTTCCTCTCTTTGTAAGTGGAAATGGCATTTTCACCTTTATTAAATACTTTCCCATGTGAAGGTTTCTAGATTATTACATAATTAATTTGTCCAGTTTTCCATATAGGAGTTACTGAATCCAAGTAATCAGCAAGGGAGATTTATACTCATCCTAAATGTCAACTTCTTTTTGTTTCCTTTATTTTTATTTTTACAGTCAGGACACAATTTGAAGATGATGATATTGAAGAACCTTCTCATTACTGTGGTTCAGGCTCAATATAAACGGAAAATGGAAATGGTTTGGTATTGATTTCTTACAGTACTGCTTTTAACCACAATATTGGTATTTTGCCACTCAAGAAATGTTAATTTTCAGCTAAAACTGGTAAGGAATGTGGGAAAAGGAAAGGTAGTTTGTCAAAAAGCCAACAACTATAATTAACTCCCTTATCTTTTAGGGACTAGACCTCTCAACTGAGCACGGCCTAGATGACTCACATGTATGAAGAAGAGAAGAGTTGCACAGAGCAGAATGGACAAAGCCTTATGATGAAAAAGGTCACTCTTCCCAGGCTCATAAGAGATGGCAGCTTTACAGCTGTAGTGCAACAAATCTGTTTTTATTTATTACCCACAAAATCACATCGTTTCCTAAGCAGCAAAGTTTTTAAAAAGGCTTCTTTACGCATGAGTAAATATTTTCCCAATGAACTCTTGGTTTGTCTTGCAACCCAACCCTAGTTTATTTAACAGTGAGATTGCTTTCTCCAGGGAAGGCAGTCAGAAATGGGGGATGGGAAAAGGAGAAGTTGGCTCTATCTACAGGGCACAGCTGCTCTTTGCTACTAGCCTCCAACAGAGTAATACATCAGTAATTATTTGAAAGTCAGACAGATTCCCTGCTTTTCTTGCCAGACAAAACTCTGAGAACTGAGGAGTGGAAAGGAGGATAAAGGACTTTTAGTTTACTGTTTTTCCACTCATGTCTTTTTTTTCCATGTTAGCAGCTACTGCTGCTATTAATTTTCTGATCTTAGTACCTCCAGAGGCCTCACATACTATGCACATTCAGTTTTAGCACTTGGGCACAAATGTTTCTAAGTTTGTGAAATTAGTTTCTACAAAATGTTTCAGCTGTTTTACCCAATAACTTCCATCTGAAAAAAAAAAGGATGTTTATTTCTGATTCTGTTTTAGGAGTGACTTAAATAGTCTTTGCTGAAGAAAGGTGAAGACAGCCAAAAATCTAGATAAGAACAACATACTTCAAGTGGCGCACCTCTCAGCTGTGGTTTAATTTAACCAAAAATAGGAAGTAAATCTAATCTTTGAACTACTCCCTGAAAATTATGAGTCAGTCTCTATTTACACTAGAAAAACGATGGAAAGTTCCCACCATTGCTAAAAAAAATCACAGCATCAGAAGAAATGTCACATTTTCATCACAGTTCACTGAGAGTATTGGGGAAAAAAAAAAGAAAAAAAAGGAAAAAGAAAGAAAAAAGGAAGATGAATAACATCTGAATAAGTTTGAGCTTTTGGAGAATCACCCTCAAAGATAGGAAAACAAAATGAAACACAAGTAGCTACTACAATGACCCACAGACCCAGAACTAGATTCAGGCATAATGTAGGGTGTAAACAGTGAGTCTGTGACAACCTCCCCCAGAGACAATAGGTTTTATGGGACTCAGGACCAGACAAAATTTGAGGAACTCCTTATGTGACTGGGCACATCAGTTCAAATGACATTTATGGAGAAGTGCTAGCCTAAGAAGCCCTCAGACTCTCAAGATATCTGTCAGCTCTGTGCAGGCACAGTGGAGAACTTGTGTAAACTGATCCTGTTCTGCAGCAGCAGCTGGCAACGGGGACAAATACTCTTGGGCATCTCAAATGGCACTAGAAATGTATGTATGGGCAAATAAATAAAGCCCTAAGTGTTAACCAGTGCAACCTTGCTACAGTAGGCATGGAGGAATTTGAATGAATTCTGTGTTTGATTAAATTCTAGAGTGCCTTTTACAAAAAAAACAAAAGAACCCTGACTTTGTCCACTACAGGTTATTATAAAATGCTCCATATTCAACCTGTCTGAAAAGAAAAACGGGCACATATAATTTATTTGTATCAGAGTGGCACAGAGAAGACAAGTACATTACAGCTAAGTAACCCAGCAAGTCCTTTTTCACGAACCACACGTTTAAAATAATGTGCTTACTTTATATATATATATATACTTGTTAGACTAGTGAATATTGAAGAAGTCCTCATTTATAGACCATTTTATTTCTGTGCCATTAGCCAAAAGAGAACATAAAAGCAAACTCAGCTAAAATAAAGCCAATCTCTTCTTCCACTTCACTTTCCCTATAAGCTCTTCTGTGTCTTTTGCTGTTTCTCTCTCAGAAGAAATTTAACTCTGTTAAACGCCCCAACAAAACATGAAGTCTACCTCCTTGATCTGACAGAAACAGAAACAAAGCTTCTCACTTCCCTTAAAAGACCAAGAATAGAACTGAGGATATTAATGCAAATAGGACTGCAAATAACTGCTTTTTTTCAAATACGCAAAAATGTGTTCTACAAAGTTTAGTAGGTGAACTCTCTGAGTAATTAAAAAAAATCAAGAACGTATTTTTTAATAAATAATACTGTAAGCATTTACAATACTATTTACTGCATTCCAATAAAGACTTCAGTCTAAAAAACATTAAATGCTAAAATGTCTTTATATAAAACAGAAAATGCAAAGAACCTGGAATGTGTATTACTATGCCCCTTTTTTCATAAAAGTTTGTAAATCACAGCTTAACCCATGACTGTCAATTTCTTGAATTTTGCCATATGCAAACAGACCATAATAGCAGGTCAGGGAAACCAAATCTATCATCTAGAAAGAAGTCAGAATCACAAAACAGATTTATATTTTATGTATCTGATCTTTTGCGCAGTAAGATTCTTGAAAATCTCTTTAAGATTTGTCTTGTTCTGTACAGAATCTAGCCACAATAATGATAGAGAAGTACAAAAGAATAAATTCTAATGTAATTGAAATGAAATGTTCAAAACTCCAGAATTTCTATGTTCTCAGTTTCACAAGATACGACGGTAGTTAAAGATTTTATTTCTATTAAATTTAATTATCTTATAAAGTCCATTGCCAAAATATTTTAAGGAAGTCGAAGGAAATGCAGAATATCAAAACATAGATTTTTTACATTTATCTGGATAATGATTCACATTTCAAAAAATAGAGAAACAAATGTGATTTCACAAGTCATATGCCAGCTACAGATTGATTAAGGAATCAGTCTCATACAGAGAGCACTGTGCTTGTCTATTTTGGAATTTCTGGTGTAGATCATTAGCATGGAAATAAAAAAGGTTGACCTCATAACAAAGAATTTAGTCATGAAACAAGATATACCAGAGTTCAGTTCCACATGCAGAATTCCTGCACAGCATTGGTAAAACCTCTTCCCCTCTCTGCATTCTCCTTCCCCCTTTCCAAAAGGAATACAGTGGTAGTTGTCTACCTTGTACGGATTACTAGGAGGTAAATGAAGGCAGTGTCCATAAGGGAACTAGCCAGACCCCTGCCTTTGTCTGGTGTGGCAGTTTCTATATCCCAGTATGAGATAAAAAACACATGAATATTGAATATTGAATCTTCTCAAGTTCAGGAATCTTTAATTTTTCTTCATCTTCACTATAATCCACATTCTTTATTGCTTTTAATGATAGTTATAAACAAGATGTGAACAACTATGTCAGTGCTTATACACTACAGTATGAAAAACATTGTGTTTTTCAACCTGGGAAACTGTGTTCTTTAATACCAGACATTCTGGTAAGGCCTATTTTTATGACATAAGATGTGGAATAGCTTGAGGGGTTTTGTTTTGGTTTGGTATTTTCCTTGTTTGTTTTTGGTTTTTGTGGGTTTTTGGTTTGGTTTGGTTTGAGGTTTTTTGGGTTGGGTTTTTTCTTTTTTTCTTTCAACTGCTCCATCATATCGGATCTGCATTATTTAATCCCGAAATAAGGCATGCAGATATAAAGTGTTAGCATCTACCTAGCTGTACATAGGAAAAAAATTCCCACAACCCAGGATCAGAAGTGCATATAGGATGATGAACTCTCAGAGCTTGTGAAAACAAAGGCCAGGTCCAAAACAAAATGAACGTTTTTGCAAGGCAAAGGATAAGGGACTGAACTGAAAGTTGCTGTAGCTGAAAGTACTCCCTCCCCTGGCCAAAGCATTCAGCTTTCCCGTGCTTCAGTGTCACCATCTATAAAAGGGCTGATTAGTAATCCATCCTCCTTTGCACATTATTCTGAGATCTATAATTTGGCAGCATTCTAGAAGCTGAAGTGATATTTTATTTTGGTGAATATATAATAACGCATAGGGGATACAAATATTAGCTGCAGTAATGCGTCCTGTTGAAATGCCTTGTCTGTATATTTGTATCAGAGCGTTATGTTTTTTACCTCAAAGCACTTTGATTAATTGAGCTTCTTACCACCACTCAGGATAGAATTTTATTATTCTCACTGTGCAGATAAAAAAAGATAAAATAAGCCTCTACAGTTTAAATAAAAAGACAGCTAAACTTAAAACAGAAGTTTCTGAAAGCAAAATTACCGTTTTCATATTCTGACTTGATACAGCTATAAAAATATAGCCACATTTCAAATTAATTACTTTTATGAATTCAGAGTTAAATATCTTGATACCAGACTTACACTGCTAGTCCTAAGTACAGAGAGCTGTATGTTATTACTTGACTGTGGAAATCAAAACAAAACTGAGAACACAAAAAAGGTGCTTCATTTTGCTATGATTTTTACAGTCTAAATCCACTGTTTCTAGCTCAGGCCATCCTTGTGATATTTTAAGGAAAATCTTAAGCCAAATCTCCAGTTTGCTGTTGCAACAGCTTTCTGGAAGGGACCTTCTTTACATGAGAGCAGTACAATCCAACCAAACACCCACTCTGTATCACTGCCTTTCCACAGCGAATGAATTGCTTAATCATCTTCTTGAAGGCTAAAACATTGCCCCATATGCCGACTGTCCAATTCCTTTTCTGACATTTAACGTATGTACAAAAAGAGTACTTGCTATGGGAAGCATATGTCAGAGGGGCATTTGGGGCTGGGCTATAAGGCAAGGTGCAGTTCTTTCTGTGTGCAGGTGTTTTTTCCTTTGTGCTGGAACCTTATCTCTGAGCACTGGGTACTGTACACACACAGCTTTATATACGCCAAAATGCGAAGAAGCCAAATAAATGTGAGGAATGCCTACGGAATTACAATTTCTGAGAAGTCAGAAGTCCTACATTAAGAAAAAGATATTTCACAGTACCTTAATGATTAATTTAGCCTGATGTTAAAGAAAAGCTTTTTAAATGCCTGGGTCTCTTGACACTTTTAACAGAAGTTTATTTGCACCTTCTTTGCCTCAGAACAGAATTCCTGGCTTGCTTTGCTTAATGATGTATACTGAAAAAGGAATACCCCTTGATGCCCAGAGGAGTTGTGGATGCCCCTGGAAGTGTTCAAGGCCGGCTTGGATGGAGATCTGAGCAACCTGGTCTACTGGAAGGTGTTCCTGCCCATGGCAGGGGGGTTGGAAGGTCCCTTCCAACCAAAACCGTTCTATGCTTCTGTGATTCCATGATTTTCAGGAACAGATGAGTGTACTCAAATTTAAACAATTTTACTCCTCATGACCATCAATTAAGTTTTACTGTTGTCAGAAAAAGTCGTTCACAAATACTTTGGACAGAAAACAATTAGGAGCAACCAACAGAAGTTTCTTAAAAATTCTGCAGAGCCATTACTCAAGGACTGGTTTCTGGTTGCAATTCAAAATCTGGCATTGCCATTTTAACCCGACACTGACAGGGTGATCCTTCGGTTTGCAATCCACTGAGCAGCACAAACGCAGTGGCCTCCGAGTGCTGAAGCTGGCTTGACGGGCACGTCCACGGTGTACGGGAACAAGCAGCAGGGCGGCCGGTGCCCCGCGGCACAGCCGCGTCACCCGGGGGGCCCGGGCCGCTCCCGCCCTGCCCCGGCCGCTGCCACACCGGCCCGAGGCGGCGGCGGGAGCGGCTCTGCTGCCTCGGACAAGGGAAAATCCAGGCGCGACGGCAGGAGAGGGAGAGAGCGGAATGGAGGAAGGGGAGGGGAGGGAGGCCGGGGAGGGAGACAAGGAGGGGGAGGAGGGAGAAAGAGGGA
>VWPU01021362.1:0-22462 GCA_013398955.1 Callaeas wilsoni
GGCGAGGGGCGGCCCGCGCGGCTGCGGCCGGGGACGGGCCCGGCCCCCTCCGACCGGGGCAGGGCGGGCGGCCCCGCGGCCTGCCGGAGGGGGATTGCACTTGGGTGGCGCGGGCCGCGCTCGGCTGTCGCTCAGGGCCGCCAGGACGGGTAGCGCAGGCCTGGACTCGGCCAGATACGTCCCGCGAGGCTGCCTGTCCCCGCCACGATAGCTCCTTGTCGCTCATTTCATCGTTTGCATTTGATATAAAAGCACCGAGATTAATTGCAAACGCAGGACACGCTAATGATCTGGCCAGGGGCACAGAGAATTTTGGATGATTACGCAGTCCCTTCCACTGGTGTCCAGATACACTTGGCCTTAATTCAGGTACACGTCTTTCCCTCAGCTACCGTCGAATGAAAGCAGAGAAGCTTTAACGCCCATACTGTGTAAGAATTCAGGGGATGCACTTAAGGAAGAGCAGGGCCTCGGCTACCCTTCACGCACGGCAGTGCAGCACGGTACCCTGGGTGTGCCACGGCACACGGGAGCTGGACCTGCACAGGCATGGTAACACCCTCCCTCTGGACCTGGAATCACAGTCCTCCCGGTCTCAGGTAACACAGGAATTTCCTGATTCCATACCCAGTATTCATTGAAACAGATCGTTCTCTAGTCGGGAAATGAAAACAAAATCTAATAATGGAATTGATTTTAAATTGCCATGATTAAGGCATGAGAGCGTGCCTTGCATCTAACAAGGTCAGCATTCACATTTTGTTTATATTTTTATTTAATTAAATGTATTTTATTTCATTAACTTATATCTTTCAGTCATGCTGGGTTAAAATTTATCCTTGTGAATAGGTAAATTTGGTACAGCTTTCACCTGCACCACATCTTTATTATTTTACCATTTTGAAGGAAAAAATTATTTAAACACTTATTAAAAAGCTCTTAAGGAAGCCGTGTAAGCATAAAGAGGGAAACAATGCCAAAGACGGAGTTATCTGCAAGAAAAACAAATGTTCCAAGCACTACTAAGTGCTATAATATGAAATTCCTGAGCCAAGAGCAAGGAGTAGAAAGAATTAATGTTAAAAATGTTAACAATTTCCTATGACGAAATAAAAAAAAATAAGTTTCAGAACAAAAATTTTAGAGTTAAAACTCAGAGGAGATATTAAGAAATTGAATCAGGTTATTTTAACTTCCTGGTGCATTCCAGGTATCAATTACTTCACCCAAAGCATAGCTTGGTGAAATAATAAGCAAAGAAAAAAGAAGTGCCCCAGGAAACACTTGATCAACACGACAGAAAAGCAGTCTGAAGTGGTGCAAGTTTTCTGGACCAATGATATTTATGAAAATACTATTGAAAAGCTTTCCAGGTGAGCATTTCCTCACATACTGTGGATGAAGCGTATAGAGCACAAGAGTAAGAAATAATTCTTCTGCCTTTAGAGGACTGCTAGTTACAGTTTGTTCCTACATGCTGCTAACTGTTACCACTATTTTTGTAATATGCACATATTATGAACCAATGGCACAGATTCCAAACAGTCCTTAACAGCTCTATCCTACCTTAGCTGGGAGCACCACAGCGCAGCACCTCCCCGCTAGTGCTGATGGCTCGTTCCTGGTGTTTTCATGGGTCAGGTGTGGGAACTCGATGCAGGGAGTCAGAGCTGAAGCAGGTGTCTGCTTCCTGTCCCCTCCACGAATTTGGAACTTTACCCTTTTATAAGACTGTGCAATCTCTAGACAATTCCCAGCCCTACACACCTCCTCTGTGCGAGGCAGAGTGGGGGGTGTTTTCCCAGGCTGTTGCAGGCGCCTCGTTCAGTTGTTGAGCTGCCTTTTTTAAATTTTGCTTTGCTGCTGCTACTTCCATTCTTAAAACAAAGAGTCTGTTCCCAGATTTCAAGGTTGTGCTTTGTCAAAGACTAGTCACTGATCATCAGGATGTTGTTTTTGCTGCAATGGCCTCTGCTTTCAACTTGTGCTCATGTTTTCAAGGTCTTTTACATCCCACGCTTAAGCTGCACCTCGTAACAAGAGCTAGCTGGTATCAAGCTCTGATTCACACAACAAGCTTTCATTAACAAATTGATAACAAACCCAGCAGGCCTCACAGTTACCCAAAGGCCAGGGCTTTTTACTAGCATTAATGAAGTACGTTTACAGGGCTGCCGGGCACCAGAATGCACCGTCAGTTACACTGTGCCAGTGTGCTAAAGCCTGGGTTCTGAACAACTGATGGTAAAGTCGGCTTAGGGGCTGCTGTCGTCACTGGAGCAACAGGACTCTGCCTCAGCTACTGCAAGGTGCAACAGGGGAGGAGATAGCCCTTGCACGTACCCATGATTTTGCTGCTTACGGTTCCCTTTACTAGTGCAGCATGAAAATGCCTCAGAGGATGGGGTAGCTGTCACGGTTTAGGATCTTCTGAGAACAAGCAAATGAAGTAAATGCCTGAGCACGGTGGAGATGGTAAAGCCTCCACCATGAAGTAAGTGTAACAGTTTTAAACATAAGGCTTATGTTTTGCTTCCCTAAGAAGCTCTTAGGTTATTATCTCCTTTATTTCAAAAGCCTGGTAGGACGCCTGTTGCTGTGGAGAAAACCAAACTACGCTGCCAAAAAAGCCACTCTAAGTTGCAGTAGTTGTACATTGTACATTCTCTCTTACGGTGGCAGATTAAACATGTTTTGAGGTGCAAGAAAGATGGAGAGAGTCTATTTACAAGGGCATGTTGTGACAGGACAAGGGAGAATGGTTTTAAACTGAAAGAAAGTAGGTTTATATTAGATAATAGGAAAAAATTCCTTACTGTGAGGATGGTGAGGCACTGGAACAGATTGCCCAGAGAAGTTGTGGATGCCCCATCTCTGGAAGTATTCAAGGCCAGGTAGGATGGGGCTCTGAGCAACCTGGTCTAGAGGAAGGTGTCCCTGCCCATGGCAGGGGGGTTGGAACTGGGTGATCTTTAAGGTCCCTTCCAACCCCAGCCCTTCTGTGATTCGACATTCTTGGCTCTCTCAGAGAATCTTCACTTCACTGAAGCAAAGCTTCAAGCTCTTGGCTTAGAACTTTCCAACTTCCTTTTCTCTTATTAAATATGCTAATTCCTAATTTCATATGATGCTTTTCATCTATACATGTTTTTGACCCATTTTGACAGCAGTTAAAAATAACCAAAGGTTAGAAATAACTATTTATTAGGAAAATAATGTAAAAACATTTGTCTGCTCCCTGAATTATCAAAATATACAACAAAGACTTAATTCTCTAGAAAACAAGGAAAAGTGCATTGTAGTGGATGAAACTGCTTGTGTAATACACATTTTTAGTATAAGTATTAATAATTTTCAAAGTCTTGCTGGATATCATTCAGTGCATGTGTAAGTCGTCGTATTTTATTTTCCATGGCTTTTTTGTTGTTTGCCATTTCTTGCAGAAGCTCCCGCATTTCTTCTTCAACAGAATAGACCTGAAAGAGCACACAGAGATGAAACAGAATTCTTGCTTTTCTTAATACACCTAAACCTATATAATCCTGTCAATTTTTAACACTGATAAGCAATGCAAGAGTTATATGCTTATGTTTGAATATGCAATGCACCACTCTTGATACTGGATGCAGTAGCAGAATTTTTCTTTAAAAAAATGTATCGATCTGCTAGGAGATAGCAAGAACTGTATCAACCCATAAAACTTATTATGGAAAAAAACCACCAATTGTCATGTTAAGGAGGAATAAAGTAGATGACAGAAACAGAACTGTTAAGGTTGGCATAGGTAGTTAAATGGATTATCTGGCATAGTCATCATTACTCTTGCCTGTATAGCTAAGGAAATGTTTAGCTATTGATTTATAATAGCTACATAGCATGGAGCTTTACTTTGCTTGAATATAGAACTTCATGATGGCACAATTCTAGAGATTTCCTTGCTGTGCAAAGATTGAGTACTAAACCAGGACTGTTTCCATCCAGAGTCAGCCTGATAGATTCAAACAGGAGACTTCCAAGCACCACTCTTGTAGCACCTGTAGAATAAAAATGCAAATACAATAAATTTATAAATTGAGTATTAAAATTACTTTTTCATTTGCTGCTTCAATTTGTTTTTCCTTTTCTTTTGCCAGGTGCAAGAGTTCTTCCTGATGTGCTGCCAACACTGACTCAAGTTGTTTTCTGAAAGCATTGTCCATTTCATGAAGCTTTTCCACAGCAATCCTAAAAAATGATCGAAAAAAAAATCACAGTCCTGCAAACAACTTAAGTATTTTGCTTCGTCCAGTTCTGCCTTTGCTAAGGTTTTAATAACTTAAGCATGAAGAGAATTATATATTGGCATCAGAAGTGTCCTGTTTTCTCAAGTACATGTTCTAGCTTTATGCACTGTGTTTAGGACCTCTGGCATTCTTTAAGGAGAGGCATTTAATCACTAGCAAAGGATATGAAGATTAGGGCTTGCTACTGTCAACATGGATAAGAACTCCTCCTGTTGTCAAACATCTCCTTATGCTTTTGGTTCCCAAGAAGTGAATTGAACTGTGTGATCCTGTGAACTGCCTGTGAGCCTGTGTCTCACAGAAATAGAAAAGCATCTCCTTCACCGTAAAGAAGCATTTCTTTAACTCCAAGCAAATTCTGCTTTTAGGGGATAATTCTTAAATATGTAGGAACAAACAGCAAGGCAAATTTATACAATTAATTTACAACAAAATTCTGGAACAAACCAGAATTATTTAAAACAAAAACTTCAGTTTGACCATTGATCTTTTAACAATTCCACACCCCAGTACTATTGACTATTTGAGGCAGTTTGTTTTGTTTGGCTTTTTTGTTATTGTTGGCTGTTGTTGATTTATTGTGGTTCTGTTTTTTTCTTTTTATGCAGTCTTATTAACTAGCTGGTGTTTTCTCAAGAATAGCTGGGGGGAAGGAAGAAAAACATGAGAAGGGGGCCAAAAAATAAAGTAAAATTCTTAGTAAGAATCTAAACTTATCACAGGCATGAGTCTAGCAAACTTCTCCATCATTCTAGAAGCATATGAAATAATTTTCTGGGTTATGAGTACTTGTTTCTGTATCATCTCATATTTAACTATTAATTGATCAAAGAAATTGACAGTACAAGAGGAAGAAGAAAATAAATTAAAGATCTTGCTATTTTTATGGGAAAAGAATGACAGGTAATTTAGAAACAGTCTGTCACAGACTAAACAGTGATTGACAGACACCAAGTCGGGCAGGAGTGTTGATCTGCTGGAGGGCAGGAAGACTCTACAGAAGGGATTGGGACAGGTTGGATTGATGGGATGAGGCCAATTGTATGAGGTTATTTTCAAAGAAAATGGAAATTAAGAAGTTCAGATGCCAAATTCTGTAACTGAATGCCAGTTCCATGAAGTAACTCACCTCTACAGCAAGAATTCCTTCTAGGCCCAGTTTGTAACTGGGCTCACCAAGTAGTTAAAAAGGTATTATGCATTCTTTCACCACATTCTCGAGCATTTCTGCACAGTTATTAATAGCGCAACTCTACAGTAACTGAGTAGTCACAAAATAAATTATTACAGTGTTCACCTTTGAGTTTGAAGACTTTTATTTCTCTCTTCAATCAGCTTCTTTTCTTTGAAATCGAAGTTCTCCTTCATTTGTTTAACCTGCACCTCCAGCTGGCTTAACAGCTCTCCTTTACCTTGCCACCTCTTTTTCAGTGCACTGAAAATAAAATGCCCATATTTACAATGAGTGTAAATACCACTTCTTAGGAAGGCAGAGAAGTTTTTCCTGCTTCCATTTGTCCTCATTTCTGTGGGTTTTAATAGCAAGCGAGTATTGTCTGAACATAGAATAACTTCAGAGCAGTATTGCATACAATGATCCCAAAGAATTATTGTGATTTGAACGTATCACCTGTGTGCATTCTTAATGTCATCAAGTTCTACTTCTTTTTCTTCTAGCAGTTGCTTTAATTCCTCTTTTCTTTCGTTTTGCCTTTCTAATTTTTCCATTAGCTTTTCACATTCAGCAGCTTTTTCATCCAACTGTACTTGAAGCAATTTCTGAGCTTCTCGATTTTCTTCATGGTGTTTTCTGATTTGTTTATCTTTTTCTTGTAAGCCCTTTAGAAGATAAATATTTTAGAACACATGAACTCCCTTAACTTTATTGTTACTCCTTAAGAGTATTTGTTTAGTCTACAGTGGAATAAAGCAAAGAAGAACATGAACATTTACTCTTCTGAACATATGAAGAACACTTAGTAAAGGGATAGTCAGTTACTTAATCTTCATCTGAAAGAAGTCAGAATAAAAATAAAGGTCATCAAAACATAAATCTGAAGTTAAAAGCAAATTATGAAAAAAGTTATTTGAAGCTCTCTACATAAGAGTTGAATAAACAACTTATATGTAAGTCACTGAGCTCACAATCTGTCACAATGAGTAATGCATCTAACTGACTGACATAATGTGCTGTAAAATTTTGATTAATAAGCTAAAGTTTTAAGTCTCTAAATGAGACAAATGGAATTACTGGGACAAGACATAGTACCTCTGCTGCCAAAATACTGTTTTACAAGAACAAAATAAAGAAAAAATATTTATGTTGTAAAGTAAATGTGAAGCAAACTTTTAAAATTATTTTTCCTTTTCTTTTAATCACTCAGGAAGAATTATGCTATCCTAGTTTCACCTCTCTCAAAATCATTATCAAGAATAAATTGAAGCAAGCCAAAGAGAAGAAAGTCTATACATAAATATGGTTCAATGAGAGATTCAAAGTAGCATCACTGTGCATCAGTTTCATAAAAAGCCCTCTTCTGCTCTCAGTGGAATGAATTGCCACTGACAGCCTGGTTGTGATTTGTGAGTTGGTAAACCACGAGTGCAGACCCAGCTTTCATCGGAGGCTTTGTCAGAGCTAAAATTAAGACTTGCAGTGAAAGTTAAGCACACAAATTGTCAGATATGGCACTTACTTCTTTTAGTTTCCTAATTGTTTCTGTCTGATCATCCACTATTTTGTTCTTAATTTTTATGGTATCACTGTCCTGTTCCTTTTGTTTTTTTAACGTGTCAATCTCATTTGTTAAAACTTCAATTTTTGCCTCCAGTTTCCCCCGATCTTGCGCAAGATGAGCTCCTAGACAAAACAGGATATTCACATTATGGCAACTCATTTTATAGATGATTTCAAGATGTGGAATGTTGGGAGATGGGGCTGGGGGAAGCAAAGCTAAGAACCTTAAAAACACTGTTTTGCCCACTGGAACACTGTATGGATTTAATCTGTAGGTAGGTAACGCTTAAGAGGAAATGCAGAACTGAAGGTCTGTGTTTTATGTTTTTTGAAAACTTCTCTGAAAAATAGTTGACAGTAATTCTTACAGACCTCGAAAGACCACAAGGTGGTGCTGAGTCACATGAATAGAGAAAAATGAAAAATGCCCAACATCTTTTTTTCTCTCAGCATTAAACACTCTTTTAATATATATACTGACATTTTCCTATTAGACTTCCCTGCTAGACAAGAAGCATTACATAACCATAACATTATTTACAGATCCTTGTTTTTGTAGTTTCACGTTTAAAAGTTGTTTGTACGACTTTATGGTATTTTCACATTTTTAGGACACAGATAAACTGTATTCACAGCTGACTCCCAGAACTGGTGTTACAGATCCTGTATCAGCTCGTGTGCCACAGAACACCTATTTTTGCACATTATCTTTACAACTGGATAAGATCAGGAAGGAATCCAAGGACTCTGTCATGATTAAAACTATATCGGAGTGTTTATTTGAAATGTAAGATATTGAACACCATCATTTTTTCTGCAAAAGAGAAAAACCCCACTATTTTACCCTGTTCTGCCAACTCCTGCCCCCATATTTTTCTTTCCATTTTTAATCCATCAATCACAGATTCCTGGGCTGTCAACTGGGAAATAAGTTTTCCATTTTCCTTTTTTAGAAGTTCAACTTGAACAGCCTTTTGTTTGTCCTTCTCAATCACAGTTTCAAGCTCTCCAGTTCGACACTGTACGAACAAATATTGGGAAAAGACAGTATGATCATTTAAAGCAATATTCAAAATTTCCAATCAATACTAAGGGGTTAGGAAAGTAATACTTACATACAGCAAATTAAGTTAACTGAGAAATATTCTACTTGCATTCAGGGTTCTATCTGCATCTCATTCCAGTTGTGAAACACAAATGTTTGGTTCAAATAAGACATACTTCAATCCCAGGAAACTGTAAAGCTGACTTCTAAATAGCCACTCTAAATTATCAATGTCATTATAAAAACCTGTTTAGAATTCTAAATGCACAAGTCAATAAAAGCAAAAGAGAAAGTAAAGATATTAAAAACTGAATCAGAAGAAGAGAGAGGCTGGGATGTACTTTCACTTGCAACGATAAATATTTATCTTCAGTTGTCCAAGCTACTTTTTGTTTTACAGATTACAGCTATTTAATATAGGTGTTTTTCAGTTTTGTTCTTAAAAGCATCACTGACTGGCAGAATCCTATTCTGTACAACAACAAAATGTTTGGGCACCCTAACAACAGCAACACATAGAGGGGAGATTAGACACAGCTCTGCAGGGGTTGTTCTACACCCAGGTTTTAGCACAAAGCTGGACTGGATCACATAACCATTTAAAGGTTATGTTCTTAAGATTTTAAAAAATTATTTACAGAGAATAGAATAGCACTAGAATATGTTACCATAAAGCAACTGTGCCCCCAGTATTTAAGATTAAAATCTGACAACTAGTATATAATGAATAATACTTCTAATATTATACAACTAGGAGATACTAAGCTGCTAATAACTACACTGCATTATTTGTTCAATTACATTTTTACTTCATGTACAGTGACCAATGTAGAAGCATGTTCTGTTTCTTTGAATTTATAAGGGGTCAGGGCTATTAATGTAGTTTTGATTGACCAACTGTTTAAATACAAACTGCTACTGCTCACAGGGCAAGGAGTGCACTTTTGAAGACATGAATGAGTCTAGATTTTTCTATATGGGGAGCAGTGTTTGTGAGAAATAGATGTGCAAGATGCAAGAATAAAGGCTGACGTGCAGTACTGGGTTTTAGTGCAACAGGAAACCTGTGTCTTTTAGTTAATCAAGCTTGTATGGAATCATTAACTTTTATAGATGAAACATCACAAAAAATAACCTATGTAGTTGAAATGGTTTGAAACAAATACCTTTAGGTTTGCTGTAGCTTCCTCATTTGATTTTGTTAATTCTGCTATTTTTGCTTTCTGTTCTTCCACTATATTTGTCAGGTCTTGGATCAGACTTGCCATGTCTTTTTCCCTTTGTTCCAACTCAAAGAGGGCTTCTTTGTGTTTAACTAGATCAGCAGAAACTTTTTCAAAACCCTGTTTTACCTAAAATTTTATAAGACAAGACTTGAAAAATGCTAACAGTTGGAAAAAACTGTCCATATATAAACACAAATAACATTTGAATTTCAAGTGAAGACACAGAACTTCATCAACTGTATATGAAATTAGTAAATATCTGAAACTGGTTTTCTCCTGGTTTGTTTGCAAAGCTTCAACTTGAAAAACTGGTTCTACCCAGCTACATATTTGCAAAAAAACCCTCAAAACCAACAAAACATAACAAATACCCCCCCAAAACCAAAAAAACCCCCCCCACACAGAAAAAAATCATGGGTAGATGGGAAGCAGAGCAGAAAAAACATACTTGGGAACTCAAAACAATGCCTTGGTTTAATCTCATTGTTAAAATTGACATTAAAATCTCAAAAGAAGAACAAAGTTAATTCAAGCCTTTTTTTCTTGCAACAGAAAGGTTTGAAGCGTAAAACCCCTGTTTTTTTCTTTCCTCTCTTCTCCCATCTATTTAAAACTTATTTAAGACAAAGAAAACCAAGTTTAAGGTGAAGCATTTAATATTTTATTTAACATATAAAAAAAATGTAAAGACTAGCCACAGAAATAAATTCTTTAAGGAATTTAGTAAAAGCAAGTTTTGAACTTGAGTTTCAAAATGTATATCCAAAATGCAATTTTGAAAATTTACATAATAAGGCACTATATTATTAAATACACTTGTATATATATTTAACGATAACCTTATCAAAACACAAACCAAAAAAGAGATTTTACTGTAATTGAATATATTCTAATAGAAAGTCAACATACTTTAAAAGAAATTAGTAACATCAGACAGAAGAAGTTTTTAAAATTTCTTTTGATTAAGTTCTACATATGAACAAAAATACTGGGGTTTTTGAGTGCTGACCTGGCATTTGCTATCATTGTTCTAATCACTGATATTTCAAACCTTTCCACAAGTATTTTTGCATGAATCCTTGGAGCAAAGACCATAGGGATAACAAACCAACCCAACAAAACACCAAAAACCACACCCAAAATATCCGCCCAAACCCAACACATTTAAGAGAAGGACAACCCCAGCTAGTGTGAAATGAAATGTTCTCTTAGTCTTACCTCTTTAAATCTTTTTGCTTCGATAGTTAAAGCTAAACGAAATTCATCTTCTAACTCTCTGTACTTGTGGTTTGACATATGAATTTTCTCCTGCAATTCTCTAACATGCTGTTCATGCCTCCGCTCCTCTTTAGCCACTTCTTTTGACAAAGCGTCTTGAAATTCAGGTCCATTTAAAGCAACTCGGGTTCCAAGTTCTTTCCTGAAGTTATCAAGCATATACTTGAGACGTGAACTGCAGGATCTTGCAACGCTGTTTTAATTCATTTCCTTGGTCTTATTGAACAAGGATAATGCATTACATAATAAATGGGAAAAATTCCTTCATCTCACAGACAGCCTTCAGTCTTCTCTGACAATGGCCCTTGCATGAGGAAAATTCTGTTGACTACTGTTAAAAACACCCAAAGGAATATCCTTACTTTTTAATTCAGACATTTGTGGAATTTATTCAATTGTGCTTTTGCTGTGAGTTAGCACTTGTTTGCTTTGCTATTAACAAACATCTGGAAGTGACACTGGAATTGGAGAAAAGCCCTGTACAGCCAGACACCCTCTTTTGCAGTCAGTCATTCCTTTCACCCAAAACCTGAAAAGCATCAGCAACAGGGACCTAAAAGGGCAATATTGAAGCAAATGTACCCTGTAATTTAACACTACTCTGTTCATTTACTTTAAAGCAAAAAAATATAAAAGAAAATATCCACTGTCCTTCACATTATATCTTTCGGAGCTTTATGAAGTAATTATTGGAAGTTCTCAAAACAAAGCTGTAAGATTCTTCCCATCTAAACCTGCAATTTTCTTGGCGTCTGAATACATTTTTCCTTGTAAAATTTAGCAAATTTAACCAGCTTATTTTATTAATAACCTTCCTTATATAATACTTTACCTCATGGTACTTCTTAATATAGTTTGTACACATATTTGATTGTATTAGCTGAACACCACAGAACTTAGCCTTAAGTATTCTCCAATAAAAGGGAAATTTTCGAAGAGGAAAACAGACAGGCTAGTAACTCACCCTCCACCCAACGAGCAAGGTATCGCAGAGGTTGACTGACTTTTTGGAACCCTGTGTTATTGTAGCATATGCAGCTTTTCAGACAGTAATTCAAAAACAATTTTATTTTTATCTGATTATTCCTGGATTACAGATCAAGTATTTAAAATAAAGAATTCAGCCATATAATAAGACAATAGCCTTTCACATGAAAGGCCAGAAGTTGCCTACATGAACTTACGAGTCAGGAATCTACAAGACATCCTTAAATAAGCAAGAAAATGTGTGGATAGACATCTACATTTTTACAAAGACCATCTCTCCCACTAATCAGAAAAACCCGAAACAAAACAAACCCAAACAAAAACACACTAGTACTTTAGCACACATTTAAAAAAACATGTTGGCAACACAAAAATCTCTATTAACTTGTGAAAAGAAAGTAATGACCCCATACCTTTGCTCTTGCTCTCTTAACACAAGAAGCTCATGTAGTTGTTTTACCTTCTCCTTCTGTTGTCGGACGGCTATTCGAAGTAACTGTACTTCTCTTTCATTTGCTGATGCTTTAAGCTCTGCTTCTTGCACCTGTTTCATCTGTGTGGAATTCATAAAGACAAGAGCAAGATTTTCTTAAAACTGTAATCTAGTCTTCATGTTTTTTACTAGAACATAAAGGAACAGGTGCTTTCTAAGAGTTTTTTGTTTGGGGTTTTTTTGTTTTGTTTTTTTCTTAATATACATTGTAACGCTTGAAGAAATTTAAGACAAAATGTTTAAAATAAAGTCTTAACTTACTACAACACAAAAAGCAACCTTAATAAAGAACCAAGGGCATTTACTTAATTTGTAAAGAAATTCAAGGTGTCCTGCAGAAGTGGAAGAAGTGCACTGGCGGAATGATTTCCTCAATTAGAAACTCTCATATTGTAATACTTGTATTAGTTTCAAACAAAACATTTTTAGATGTATTCAACATTAACTTCCTTTTTTTAACACTCCACTTTTGTAAAAATCTCCATCTTTCTGGTTTGAACAGTTTAGAGTTGCTGAACAGAGCTGCTTTCTAATGATTTTACAAAAAATGGAGAATCAGTATAAACACCAGATGGCATACTCCACTTTTTCTATTCCATGCAAGCTTCTATGAATAATTCCATTTTATAGACTTAAGCCTTTTAAATACAAAACTCTTTTTCTTCATGTTGAATCAGAAAAAAATATATGAAAAAAGTTATAAAAGAGATTTTGATTACTCATTAAATGGTAATTCAAAATCAGGACACTTCAGAAGGCTAACTTCTCATGTTCTACATGTTAAGCCTTTTCATGAATAGTTTAATGAGTAACTTTTGTACACACTCCACTATATACTACACTCTGGGGTTGTTTTGTGGAAGAAGAGAAGCAATTCTCTTCTAAACTGAAGCACTTGAAAAATGTCAAGCAAGAACACATTTTGACAAAAATGTCAAGGAAGAACAAGGGAATAGGGTACACATTTAGATGCATAGTAAACTAACTCATCTTGAGTCCCTTCAAGAAGTCATCTAGTAATGCTGACTGAAGGTTGTGAACAGTGGTGGCTACGTGGAGTAACCATAATTTACCACTGAAGGTAATTGCCAGGATGTACTATAAGAAAGCTCTATGAAATATTCTAGAATTTCTTAATCTTGGAACTGATAAAATAAGGCAAAGGTATATTACATCTGAACATTCATAAAGAGGATTTTGTTTCTAGAGCATCATGATTGTTCTTTGAAACATAATTATTAAACAGTATTTGGGACAAGATCTTAAAGATGGGAACAAATACTTTCCCTTAATAAAAAAAATGCTACTACCACCAAAAGAGATGACTTATTTCTACAAACTTATTGAAGCAAAAATAAAAACGTCATACAACATTAAGGTATTTCCACTCTTACAGGATAGAAAAAACACACACATAGACAAATCCCACTGTCTTGTTCTCCAAATCACTAAATTTAGTACTTTTCAAACTGACAGGCAGATACCTGATCTAAACTGAAGGTCACTTCTAGATTCCATAATAGCTCCAGGGTATCTACAGCTAAGGAAGAAATGGAAGAGCTACTCAAGTGCCCAAACAGGAGCCTAAAGTAGAGGGTGTCTTGAATTGCACTTCGCAGTTTGTCTGTCAGCACACTCCCTGATTCTCATTCCTTTCAGGGAACCTGAACAACACCCCTTCCTAGAGTACCACACTATCACTTCAAAGACCTTTCAGGATGTATGTGTTAAGATGCAATTTCTCTAAGTTCAGTGACACAGGAATGGGCTAACAAAGAAATATAAACAAACAAAAGGAACAGATATTGGAGGATGCTGAAAATTCATTAATTTTTCAGAAAGAAAGAGTAGCAGTATCTGGTCCAGCATCTCGGTCTTATATATTTTTATACTCAACAAAGAGCCTCTGATTACAAAAGCATCATTATCTTTCCCAGCTGTAAAAACAAAACCAAAAAATCCCAAACAAACATAAAACATCACACAAGCTAACCAGAATATTTAAGTTCTCAGCAATTACTGTTTCGTTCTGGTTGCAATTAAAAGCATCTAATTCTTTAGATCAGCGAAACAAACAGAACCACCAGATTTCCATCCCAGTAGTAACATCTCTATTGATATAAGCAGCTTTAAAAACTTGTCTCTGTCACTCTACATTTTCAGGAAATATCAACTCTCAGTGTTAAGTACATAGGACTTGTTCTCTTTTGTCTTAAGACCACCATTTACAAAATACATTCACTGACAATTAAAATGGATACCTCTTACTAACTACTACTGTGCAGAAAAAAAGCCCCAGGTTTTATTGTGGAAAACTCAGACTGAATGCTGGTAAAATCTGTATTTCTTTGTATTCAGGACTATGGTAGCCACCCTGTTGCCATTGCATTATTTACTCAAGAAAAATATGTACCTCTATTGCTCGCTGCTGCAATCTCTGTGTCTCCATCTTGGACAGTGTTTCTTCTAAAGCTTGCATGGCCTTCTGATATTCTGCTTCTTTATTTCTTGCCTGATTTAGCTCATTAGTAAGTCTTTCAGTTTCACCTTTCAACTGTTGGACATCTGCTTGCAGTCTTGCTTTGGCATCTCTCTCTTTCAATATCAATTCCTTTAACCTGAGAATAAACGCAATAAAGTTGTATTACAAACATTTTACTTGTTGATGCCAAATACATCGAGAAAACGGCATTAGTAGCTGTTGTAGCAACATATCTTGTTTTTTACTGAATTTTACTATTTACAGCAGTGTCATGTAAAACTGTTTAAAAAGATGTAAACTTTTACTTAAGTCATATGTAGCATTACTATACGGAGCTTCTTTTTAAAAAACCTGAGATGGAGACAGCCTCATAGATACATCTTCTAGGAAATGACATTCCAGTATGACTTTGCTTTACACCAACTTCAAACATACACTATCCAGTTGTAATTTAATAATTATCTTCACAAACTCTGAAATATCCTTAAATATTTTAGTCATCTTTACATAAGATCTGTCCCAACAGAAGAGGAACATAATAAGCCTCTTATAGAAGATGGTATAAATGTGGATAGGTATAAAATAAAGGTGGGAAGTGAACCTAAACCAAAAATGGAAAAAGGGGAAATATTCACAGTCAGTCATGGATGGTAACTCAGGAAGCATATGGCTTGTTTTTTCCTAAAGGAAAGAAAACATGGTTTTGATAAATACAATGTTAAGAAGTTAAGAAAAAGGCAAATGGAGCAGACATCTCCAAAAATAGGGAGATCTTTTGAAAACAAGGCTGCTGCTCAGAACACACAAGGATGGTGGCAACCGTCTTTCTGAAGATGTGCTAGGCTTGCCCTGCACAATACATTGCCTATGGGCCAGCTCTGACCTGCCAGAAACATTTTTGCTCTAACGTGCTGCACAGAAAAAAGCAAAGAACGCTCTAGGTGTATGTTGAAAGGGAGACTGGGACACAGAAGGCAGAAGTATGATATGGGACAGCTACTAGAGCTTGAACTGAAGGTATCGTTATGATACAGATTGTTTGGAAGGGAATGGCTAGAAACGGAGGAAAGCAGCATACTGATATTCCTCTACAACAAGAACAGGAAGAAAGCTGCAGAAGGGAATTTCACTAGGTAATACGGAGAGAAATTCTAGCACTACTTCTTGATGCCTTATTTTCCAAGTATATTGTTTAAAGCTGTCCTTGTTTCTTAAGCCTACAAAATGAATTATTGGAAATGAAAAAAACCCCAAACCCTCTTAGACTACAGCATTGTTTCCCTACCTGTCTGTAGTGTATACAGCCATACTCTGAATACTCTTTTCTTCTTTTGCATGCTTCTGCAGCTCACTGACATGCTCTAATAATTTCTTCTCTGCTTGCTCTGCTTTCCACCTTCTTTCTTTCTCCTGATCCAGTTCTTGAATCAGTGCCTTAGCAAGAATGTGATAAGGATCAACTTACTAGGAAACATTCAAGCATAGCCAAAAAAGACAAACAATATTTATAATTGTAGAACAAGACTTCTTTGTCTTTCTGGAGTTCATGGATGACAGAAGAAAGTGTAAGTGACCAGGCCAAAAACTCCCATAAAAGTGAAATAAAATACATCCTCTCCTAGCTGAGACTACAAGAACTCCACTACTTTTGATACTATCTACATGCAATTATTTTTGTCACCTCCAGTTTTAGTTTGACCAGGAGACATATGTTTGGCTTCAGGTGAAGATATATTGAACTTGAAATTACGCAAAACCTACTCGGTATGTTGATTCTTCTATGGGATTTGAATTACATTCTCCTACTTTTTCCATATTGCTCTCTCTTCCAGTTAGTATTTCAGCTTTTCTTCCCACTACTTTAAAATGAGAGTCTTTCTGACTGGAGCATGGACACTTTGAGGAACTCTTCTTCTCTTCCCTATATGCAGAGTTTAAAGAGTAACAATGAATTCAGACACTTTTAAATGAAAAAATTTTACAGTTCTGTGCAGCAGCTGAATACTAGAGAGTTCGAAACCATTTAGAAAATAGGTTGCAATCGGACCATAGAAGAAACAGCTAAATTCAAATATTCAGCTCTAGAAAGATACTTACAACTAGTAGATGCTACCTAAAACCATCTCATGATCACACAGACATGAAATAATTTTAGAAGAGTAGAGTAGCTGTAGAGCTGCAGTGGCTGATTGAACTAATTTAGTCCTATTTATATTGTCTTCTACTCATCACTTCTGATATTTACTATATAAATCAAACAAATCATTATGGCATCCTCAGCTTTATCAAGGATGTATATTCTTGACCATTGTTCTGACACCATGAATCTTTTGTTTTTATTTTTTAATTACTCATTTCCATCTGTGGAGAATTCTTTTGTTACCACAATTTAAAATAAAGATGGATATATAAGCTGTTAGAATTTTGAAAGCGTTTGTTTTGGAATCTTCAGTTCAATTTCCTTCTCACCTGAAGAAAGAAGTTGCTCATATGGAGAAGTAACTGAATGAAACCTCAGCAGCTACACATTTTCAGGGCACTATTAACTGACCTGATTTACTCAACCTACCACTTTCAATGAAATGTTTCAAGTTAAAACTACGTTCATACTGACAATATTCAGTTTAATTCATTTTGGCTTTATACAGTAAACACTGGGATACCTGTCAGTTATTTTCTTCTTTAGATGACTTGCATGATATTTCGTGGATAAGGCAGCTTTACGGTATGTGGGGATCTTGCTTCCTTTCATGACCTTTCTGTTGTTCTCTTTTCCACTCTCATTTTCACTCTCAGAAGTTGGATCTGTGTCTCTCCTAGCTTTGAGAGCACTTGGAGCAGCTTCCTGTCTTGAATTATCAGATACCTAAGAACAGATCAAAGTTTTACATACAAATTTTACAATTTCTGATTGGCTTATTTCTAACACTTATTCAGGTGCTATTTTTAGAAAAGTTCACACAAAATAATTTTGATAAAAACTAAACAATTGCTTCCAAGTTTTTACTTTTACAAACCCTTCTCTCTTTGCTAGAATATTTTGTTGTTTTAAAGCTAAAGTAAACCCAGGATGCTTGAGAACATATCATTGTTTTCTTTTGAAATACCTGAAGTTTGGTAAAATCCTTAGGCATAACAAATTGGTGAAAAATGTAAAACAAACACAGCACTTAAAACCAAAAAAGCCTTGCAAACACCACCACCAAACAAACCTAACAAACTATATTACCTGACAAACATATCAGACCGAGTTGACCTATTGGTAAAATTAATTTTTACCAGCTGTATAATCCAGGTACTTTAGTGCATTCCATGTTTTACTCTGATTCAGTTACTATATTGATGGCTTCAGGGTAAAAAAAAAAAACATAAAAAAAATTTCCTAATATAACATGATCAGATAGCTCTGCTAGTCCCATACACTATGGTTTTTATTCTGTATGGAAGTTGACACAATTCAAAGTGCAATCTTCAGTTTTAAAGACTTGTTTTTATTTTATTCCCAGCTTCTCAAAATTATTAAGAGCACATTAAGCACAGTCAGCCCATACATACCAGTGGAAATCCTCTAGTCTGGTTCAGCAAATTTTTCCTTATCACAAAGGCACACCTTATCTTATAAACAAAACTTGCTGTGCAATCACAGAAAAAAAAATCACCTTTTGCAGTATCTGTAAAATCTGATCTTCTATTTTTTTAATCCTCATCTCACTGTGTATTTTATCAAGGTGGGTCTTCTCGGGTTCAGAAGACGAGACAAGCTCTGTGGAGGAGCTGGTGGCACCTTGCACTGGCATCCTTGTGCGCTGCCGAAACTGAGCCAGCGCCTGGTCGATGTGTGGAGTCGCCAGCGGTAAGGGAACATTGTTCTATCGGAAGAAAAGACAACCCTTGTAGCATTAATGTGCTGCATGCAATATAAATAGAATGTGTCTATTTTAAAACCAGTACACACGAACTATGGCACCTGATCTCTGGAGGAAGGGCGGCCAGATGAAACCAAACAGCCCAAAATGTCTTCTAAACACTGCAAATCGGAACAGTTCTCTTCTGCCATGTCCACTGATTCCCCAGATATATTTCTTCCATCTAGAGCTGTTAGCTGGGGCAATGACTGAAGAACAGTTTCTCTATAACCTTGAGAAAAAGACCACATTTAAATTGAAATCAACCTTCCAAGAAGATGTCTGGTGTATTTTAGGTAACTCATCATCTTAAATGATTCATTGCATTTTTAATGTAACAAAAAAAAGTAGTGAGTTATCTACAATTCTCTCACCTTTCCCCACCCAAGGCTTTTAACAGATAATATTACAAATTAAATCAACTGGGAAGCTGCCTGCCTAGTCCTGATCTACACAGGGTTTTCCCAACCACCATCACCACACTGCAATTGCAAAGACAACCTTTCAACATCAGCCTACTGCACCCAAACAGTTGTAGCAAGTGGAAGGGCAGATGAGTGTAATGGAAAAGCAAGTTCTGGTAGGGCTTAGACAACTTCATCCTTTGTCAGTGAATGAAATACAGTTATCAAACTGTAAAGCACTGAAGTTAGCATTTTTAATTTATTAGAATTTGGGCTGCTGAACACTAGAGTTTTGAAAGTACCACCAAAGACATAGATATGAAGAGGTATGTAAATACATGCAGAAGAAAACTAGTGGCATTTTCTAAGTTAATCAGATAACTTCAATAGTCCTGGTAGTGTTTCTGTAGTGCCAGAATGTATTTGCAAAACATGATGAGTGCATTTAAAAACATTACTTAAAACCTTATTTGGCTTTCCTCAATAACCTCTCATGTTTCTTTTGAACCGTACATACATTACACCTGTATCAATTGTATGCTCATAATATGGTTGATATTTTGTATTGTTGCAATTCCTACTGTCCTACTCTTTGTAATGAAATTGTCTTTGCACTCTCGCAAAAGTATCAATCCTCCACTTCTACCTTCCTGTAAGAGATTTTCCCCTCTTACACACAAAGAAAATAAAAAACTACACCAATATAGAATGCTACAATTTAACTTGTTTGAACTTAGAGTGTAACATTTTAATGGCCTGAAAAACCTACCCCCAAACCAGAACCTTTAATGCAACTGAAAGTGATGTATCCACATGCATTCTCCAACTGGTCTCCATGCTGCCTCGTGAAACACCTGCCACTTATTTGGATGAAAATGCTAATTACTGCAGAGGATCCTAGAGTCTGTCACTGCTGACTGAAGCAGGGGAGGAAGAGAAGGAAAAGCTGACAGTGTTACTGATCTTTCTCTTGTGGTCTCTATCAGTAGCAGACAATCTACTTTCTGTGCCTGCCCTTCATCTATACAGTTCAATATTGCTACGTACATTCTTTGAATTCTCCACCTATCCAGCTTATAATATTAATACTCCTGTCCTTCCATTAGACCACATGGCTCAGAGTTCCATCCAACCTGGCTTTGAAAACGTCCAAGGATGGGGTATCCACAACTGCTCTGGGCAACCTGTTCAAGTGCCTCACCACCCTTTACAGTAAAGAATTTTTTCCTAATATCTAATCTAAACCTACTCCAGTTTGAAGCCATTCCTTCTTGTACTGTCACTACATGCCCTCGGAAAGAGTCTTTCTCCTTCTTTCTTGTAGACTCCTGTCAGGTACTGCAAAGACACAATGAGGTCATCCTGAAGCCTTCTCTTCTCCAGGCTGAACAATCCCAATTCTCTCACCCTTTCCTCATAGGAGGGGGTGCTCCATCCCTCTAATCATGTTGGTGGCCCTCCTCTGGACTCACAAGTGAAAATGTTGAGCCTTATCAAAGCATACAAGTTACAATTTTGAGAATATGCCATGGGGAAAAAAAGATTTTTTAAAATGGAAAATGAATTAATTTTGATAGAATGTAGATTTCTGCAGGCTGGCCAGTTTATGAATGAATTTGCAAGCTTCAGAAAACGGCTCACAGCTTAAAGAAAATCACTGACCTACTGAGCACAAAGTATCTACATAAGATAAGATCCATACCTGCTGTGTGACAAACTGGATTGGCTTTTCCGTTTCTTTCCAGCGTGAGGTTTGTCAAACAGCGCAGCCCCTTTGTGCACTGAAGTAAGTGATTAATATTGCTTACACAGTTGCTGTGGAGGTCAATGTGGCTGATCTTATGTCTGGTTCCATGAAGGGATTGAAATCCTAGAAATTTCAGAAAAAAACCCCAAACAACCACAAAGTAATGTTTTCTGCTACAGTCCTAGACTATGGGGTTTAGAACAGATGGCACCTTGTTGAAAACTATTCAGTAAATAATATATCGTAACTTGAAATGAGAGAACAACACTTGCTTCATATCCTTGTCTACATATGTTAATTACCTACGCTACTCTACCACAAAGTACAACACTTCAGCTAGTTATGTGAGCTAACTTTAAAGAAACAGATTAATGTCTGTTAAAAAGCATGTAAAAATAAACGTTTTCCTTGAAGTTTCATTTTATAACACAGGTTCATTAACAAAATTGTTACCAATGTTCTTTTAATTTTGCATTACAAGTTCTCTTGATTTTGTAGCATGAAATCATAAGAACAACTGACCATTTCAACAAAGAGATATAGAAGAGAACTTCCATATAATATGTAAAGTTGCATTTTTGTTCTATAAAAATGAAAGATATGAATATTTTGGAAGTAAGTCTGAGATGTCTACTGTATTACTTTCTAAACAAGCTTGGCCTCACCAAACACAGATGAATTTATTCAGTTCAGAATAAATCTTTGGTGTTAGAAACTTGAAAGCTGAGACGAGCAGCAATTCCCACATTTATTAGAATTATTCAGTGAATTGGCACTTGAAGTGCTAGAAACTTCTAAAAATACACTCAGTCAAGTTTTTCAAAATTAAAGTGAGACAAATGCTTTATGTTGCACAGCACATGGCAAAGTCACTTACCAGAGAGATCATGTATGCGATTATATGACAAGTTCAGCAGAGTTAAATTAAAGAGTTTTTCCAGTCCTAAACAAAATGAAGAAAAAATGGAAACAGTAAGATTTTCAGAAGAATGCTCTGCTTTCATCAAATTCAAAGCTTGCAAAGTGATCTTTAAAGATCGTAACTACAAATTATGACATTAAACTATAATCATAATATAAAAATCACATTTTCCTTCTAAATTAAGGCATTTTGCGATGATAAGGGTTATGAAGACTATATATACTCATCCTAAAATTTACTTTATAAAATGGTTAGCATACTAACCCATACTAACTTTGTATAACCTTAATTATATGCAAACATTCCAGAAGTAAACTTTAAGACGACTCTTAGGAAACTTTTGTAACTTGCTAAATGGACAGAAATAAACATTGCAGACCCTCCACTTTGGTTAGCAGGTTACAGGACAAGCTCAGGGTGCGCAGCTTAGCCAGGGAACTGAGCCCCTCGATGCGGCGGATCTGGTTTGATGACAGATCCAAGTGCTGCAGATTCCGCAGGTGGTCGAGCCCTTGGATCCTGGCGATGAGGTTGCAGTGGGCGTTGAGCGTGTGCAGGTCCGAGCTCAGGGACACGTCCCGCAGGCTGCGGAGAGAGGCGCCCTCCGTCAGCCGGGCGGCTCGGCCCCACGCCGCGGCCCCCCTCACGCCCGGCCCGTCCGCGCTCACCTCTTAAGGCCCTTATCCATGAGGCTGAGCTCGCCGGGGACCCCCGCCATCCCGCCGGGCCCCCGCGCAGACCGCACCTCGTTTCAAACCTCCCTCTCCTCCCAGGGCAGCGCTCCTCGCCCTAGGCCGGGGCACGAACGCCTCACGGCCCCGCCTCACGGCCCCGCCGCCGCGCTCCGCTCCGGCCGCTCCCCGCTCCCGCCGCGGGCAGGCGCGGCCGCGCAGCGCGGGCAGCGGGGGACGGGCCCGGTGCCGCCGCTGGGCTCCCCGCCGCTCCCCGCCGCT